>JAWQRP010001513.1:0-18831 GCA_033557875.1 Quadriops clusia | reverse complement strand
TGAAGTTGTTCAATACATCAAAAAATGCAATTTTTGGTGTACAACAAATGTCTGAAATTTTGTTGCAGCAATTTAAAAAACAAAGGAGTTATTTGATAGGTCCACTACCCAGGACCACCCGGTATATGTGAAGCATAATGACGCTGTACCTGATGAAGATCTGGAAGCTGAATCAACACTAGTTGCAAAATAAAAAAACTACTGCAAGGACGCATCCCCGTCTCTTATTTATTTATTGTATTTAAATGATATGTAAATTGGAAATAATGAATTTTACATTGTTACACATGACTACATAAATTCGATAATATTATTTTACCAAAACCGTTCGCATAGAGATTAAAAATTTGTCAAGAAAGTCCCTGTTTAAAGTACTCTGTCTCTAATTTTTTTAGTCTCTCTTTATCATTCTTCAATAAATTGATTGTATTAATACCAAGTTATATGCGAGCATCTTCTTTTCTAATAATATCTGTCAAGAAAGTACAAATAATTTGAAATTAATAACACGTTAAGCCTCGGCGTACAATTTTAATGTTTGTGTCGTCAGACCGGATATATGTGTCTTTTTTAAATTTAGACAATAGATAGAAAAACATGAAATGCGGCCGATATCACCATATTTTGGACGCTAGGTACATTAACACATACGACACGTTATAAACTTGTAACGTCTAATTCAGCATTACATGCATATGGAGACCAAATGTATTTTATTCTGACAATTTCATATGTAACAATGAGTAAAAATTACTCCAAAATACTATCTTTATGCCCCATTTCAATTTAGGTATACTATATGTATACGAAATATGTTGGGAAAATAATGAAAAGTTTTGCAGACTATATTTGGATTTTTTTAAAATTTTAGCACACTGCACTTGTCTGTAAAATAAATATGATAGCTACGAAGCCTGCAGCAAAGTGTATAATATCATACAAGTAATATAGCCAACTGATACTGGGTGCCAAACTATAAACTAAAATTTACAAGGGACGCAAAAGGCGACAATCGCTTGCTCCCAACTCAAGTAGTACATAGATTATGTTATTTCTTGACATAGTCTCCGTGTCAGTTCAGGCATTTGTCTCTTCGTAGGATGACTTTGGATATTCCATTCTGATAAAAACCCTGTCCTTGCATGTTCAGCCTCGTTGTCGTGAATAGTGCTTCATCTTCTCATCTGAAGCAAATCATCGGTCTCCCAGGTGCTCCTTTAAGTGAGGAAAGAGGTAAAAGTCACTTGGAGTAAGGTGAAATCATTCCGTTTAGACACTTGCCGTTTCATTCTGATTTTTAAGCTGTTTACCCTCCCTACAGCCCGGACCTTGCTCCAAACGACTTCCAATACTTTTCTCACTCAAAGCAGTAGGTACCTTTGAGGTCGAAGATTCATTTGAAACGAGGAGGGATTTTTATTCGAAGGGACTATACAAACTCATCCTACGAAGAGACAAGTGCCTATACTGATATCTATAGCCTCCAGGCTATGTCGAAAAATAACCTAAGTATGCACTATCTGTTGGTTATATTGATTGTATAAAATAAAGTGTTACCGTAAAACGGGGCGAGAATGTGCCTAGCTGGGTGAGAATGTGCCAACGTCGGTTTTCGAATGTAAGGTGTCACCTAGCAGCCTGCAGTGGATCTAGGAGGTTCCCTCTGGTTCATAGGGCATGCTAGAGTCGACGACCATCACGTTAGACAGGTTCCTGTCATTGTTTCGCGCTATCAGTGTTATCAGTGAATTTTGTTGTTTTGATGCAGTTTTCGAAGTTTCCACTACAACTGATATTGTCTGTATTGAGCACTCCAGCATAATTGTAATTTCGCCAAGGTAAGTTATCAAATAAAAACTATAACTATTGTAGAAGGTAACTGAATACGGACTTTTCTAAATATTGAATAGTTTCTGTGTAATATTATGAATCTCTTAAAAACAGCGGTTTGTGGGGTGAATATGTGCCACCAATATTTTATCAGTTTTCCTTATTTTGTTCTTAGATATGGGTCGTATTTACCAGAAGAAGGTTGGAGGACGGACATACCGTAATTGAACTGATGAAATGTTACGTCAGGCGTTGGAAGAAATTGGGGACAAGAAGATTTCCGTCAGAGAAGCCGCTAAACAGTGACTTAGGGAGACATTTTGATATATTTCTATGTTGAAACACTCATAGGCATTTTTCACACGACAAAAATTGTTTGCAGGTGGACTAGGTTTTCTGGAGAATCTGTGACGGTCGACAATGTGCCACATTCTTTATTCCGTTTGTTACAGGCTTATTTAAGTAGTGGCACAGTCTCACCCCACATGCGGCGTGACAATGTTCCACACTAAAATCTGCCTTCCCCCCCTCTCCTCGCAAGATAGAATTTTTTTCAACTCAAATTCTGCAAGAGGAGATGTGTAGCAACGTTACATCAAAATTTGAAACCCGTGCAATAATTTGCTTGGAATCTGTGTAAGAAAAACCATGAAATCTGGCACATTCTCACCCCGTTTTACGGTATATGTTTTGCTGCACTTTATTTTCTGATCTACACTCGTATATTGATTGTTTACTCCGTTGATTACATCTGTTCTAATTTGTTGTAATTGCAACTGGCAATTTTTTACTTCTTGAAAAATAAAAATAGTTAAGAAAATTGCATTAAATTTTGCTATAAAAATGAATCTAAGGGCACATAGCAACATCTTGAGAATGTTAAATGTTGCTTTGGTGTGTCCACTATGAGTAAAACAAATAGTATAAGCACTTCCAAGATGATTGGGAAGACGGTAAAGATGACAAGCACCCTGAACTCCACAGCACATCAACAGCCGATAACAGTATGGAATAATTGAAAAAGAAATATGAACGATCGCCGAATCATGGTTAGAGGGATTGTTGATGATGGCTTTTAACTGGCTCATGCCGTACAATTTTGACGAATATGAAACCTGTAAACTTTGTTCCAAAATTGTTGAATTTAGAACAACAATGTAGTGAAACAACAATCCAGACATGCAAGAAATGCAGATGATGAAGTCGAAATGAAGGCTCGATTGACCGAATGGAAGGTTCTGCAAGAGCCAAAACTAAAAAAGTTTGATCGAATGTCAAGATTATGCTGTTTTCTTAGATTTCAATTTTGCCATAAGGTACTGGCTTTTAGTGCTAGGGGTCTATCGTATGACCTTCATCAACGGCGGTGATTTTTTTAATTAAGAAAAATGTTGCAAATTAAAATAGTAAATTTGATTTTTATTAAAATTTAAAATTTCTGACTTTACAATATTTTTTTCGCGAATCCCCTTTATAAAGTTTGATAACCCCTAGAGGTTCGTGAACCACCTCAGAAAAACAGGCGTTAAACGCTAAAGAAGAAATAAAGAAAAAAAACCATCAAAAAAGAAATGTTATTTAAGTACATATTAACAAACTTCCTAAACACAATATTTAAATCTTGCCGTAGTCTCTGATACATGCAGCCGCAATAATTGCTAGAGTACTAATGCGACATTCCTCTCTGATTCTCTTTTTTTTAAATTATTTTGTCTTAGTAACATATTTGAAGTGTTCCAAGGAAAATTGAATTAAGAACGATTGATAATACAATTGGATCTATGTTTGCCTGAGGTGACCTAGTACCTTTACTGAAACATATAATTGATATCATCAAAAAATCTAAATTTGGAAGAACTCCAAGCAACAACAGTAGTCAATTAATCTACACTAATATTAAATTTTCAGAAGAATTAATGAAAAATTATGTCATTTAACGAGGACATTAAAAATAAATAGAAAGGGAATATATTTCAATAAAGAAATTTTCAAAAAAAAAAAAACAATTGGTTGTTTATAAAAGAGGACGGATGATGATATTATCCTGGAAAGCCAAAAGAATAGTTACGTGAGCACTAGTGATAACGCTGAATTTGTAACAAAATGAAAATTTTGGAGAGAAGGTGAAAAACGAAATATACAAAAACCAAAAGTTATTTATACGACTGCACGGAGCGGTGTTGATCTATGCTATCAATATGATACAAACCATTGTTTTTTTGAGAAAATCTCTTAAGCGGTGGCGAAAAATGTTCATGGAGGTATTCATACATATTATATAAAAGCATAAAAAAATATCAAAATGAAAGACCATTATCCCAATTCAAGCAGATACATACGTGAAGCGCTTAGTCGATCAAATATTATATAGATGACTTCCGAAAAAAGCGATCAAGACCTTTAACTTTAGCATCTCAGACCAAACTTGATATAAAAGACTGCAAATAATGTGAGAGAGAGATTGTGTTTTATATTCTAGCAGACACGAATAAAGAAAATAACGTGATACTACTGCATTTTGTGATGGTTGATCCGGAAAACCCCGTATGCATATGGGTGATTGTTTCCAAAAATACCACAATTTGAAAAATTACGAAACATAAAATTTTCATTGATTTATAAACTTGATGTTGATGTGTTTTATCAAAAAATTCAAATATGCTTTTTTATTGGGACAGCTATAGGTGTAATTTCCAATAGGCGTTTTACAGCTGCATCCAGACGCAGAGCCTTTTTACTATGGAAACACACGCACAATTCGACCGTGGATTGGTCAAACAGATGCGGTTGTCATGGTAAAAAAAACTCTGCAACTGAACACAACCGCAAAACACGTATTAGAAATTCCACCTCATGGCGGTCAAAATAGTCACGTTGCCGTAGTAGCTACAGTAACTATAGCTAAAGAGTAAATATAACTAAATATTGGTCTAGCTGTTCATATTTTATATGAGTTGCTGGTCAAGAGTGCAAAGGATTAATTGAGTCAAAGATGTAAATAAATAAAAGCAGTAGTTAACAACCTCTGTACTCTGGCCACTTTGTGTGAAGGCAACACCTCGGCATAAACTCTTGATATCCCAACTTGCTTGGCAATGCTTCTGGCCGTCTTCCTATTATCACCGGTTAACAATATCACGTCCAAACCCATCTTCTTCAAGCTGTACACAGCCAAATGGGCCTCAGGTTTGACAGTATCAGCGATGCTGCACATTGCAACGACATTACCGTTAATGGCGCACAGAACTGCTGATCGTCCATTTTCTTCTTCTTCTGACATTTTCCTGTCAATGTCGGCAGCGACTATCATTCCGTTTCGATTCATCCACTCGCGGTTGCCTATCAAGACCAAATAGTTTCCGGTGCCATCGTCCTTAGGGTTTTCCATCCCAATAAGTGAGGCCAGTTGCATGTTTTGCGAGTTGGTGACTTCAACTTCGACGTCGTTCAAAATGAACTTTCCAGAACTTCCCTTCCCACTGTGTGCCACGAAGTTGGAAAATTCAATGGAGGACTTTGCATTGTTGATCATGGAGGTTAATGAGGATATCTCGCAGCGCAACCCACATCCCGGAACAGCTTGGAACTGGCCAATTTCTCCCAAGAGGTCCGTTTGAAGAGTTTCTTTGACGAACTTGGTGATTGCTACTCCAATGGGGTGCTCAGAATTTTTTTCTGCTACTCCCAGAGCAGAGAAGATGACAACTGGATTCAAGAAATCCCCCAAAATCCAAACTTTCGCCACCTCTGGTTGGCCCTTTGTTATCGTACCTAAGAAAATACATTTAAGAAAAATAAATCAAGATTGTACAATTTATTATTTTTTTAATTTACACAATTTTAATTCTAGTAGAACAAAAGTATATGTCGATTGCTGCATGTTTTTTTTACGGAAAACCTCAAAAATGACATTAACTTTTGTTTAGCTAGGTCAATTATTACTAGATACTGCACTTCTTAACAAAATACGTAAAAACTACTTTTAATCAATTTATTTTTATTTCTTAAAATTTTTTAGCCCTACTTGAAGATTATTGATATTGGTATGTATCAATTAGTTTATATAAGAGCAGAATCACGGTGTACTAAGTTGGGATAAATTTAAAGAAATCTATACTTATTTATTAAAATGAAAATAAAATTTTGATATCAATTTAAGTCAATGATTATTAGATCTTAAGTTGCGTCCAGACAGAGCGAAACTGCGTCATCCTGTCTACAAGCAACCTGACGCAGCATCGCTGCCAGTTATTGTTACAGCAGTCACGAAACGTTAATTTATTCCTTCAATATGTTATATTTTTAACTTTTACAACATTTATTTTCCTTAATAGTCCTAACTGTCTGATCGGCTCTGTACAGTACATTGAACGATACAAATCCTGTTATTGGAAAGAACCTAATGAATACTCTGTGCTACAGTATAATGCATACTCACAGAATTGTACGTGTGCAAACAAAACTTTATTGACAAACACTATTAAGGTGGCTGACCAGTAAACAAACTTATTTGTAAACATTGACATGTGTCCTTCTCTAACGTCAACGACGACGTATATCTATCCCGTCGCGGGAATTTTGAATCCGTTTCGACCTTTTCAGATTTCTTAAAAATTTGGTAATATTTTTCAAAATTTCATAAAGATAAAATGCTCTTTATGTTGTAACGTTTGTCGCCACAGCGAGTTTTTGTGCGATAATCGATAAGACAAAAAAAATAATTAAATATTTTGCCAAAAGGGCGTTGTAGTTACCTTTCAAATCATGTTTTAAAGCATCTGTGAAAACCTCATCATATTCCGCCTAGTAATTTTTGAGATATCTGAAAAGTGCGGTTTGTTTACTAGTCAGCCCTCTTAATGTCACTATTGTTTTGATTGGTTGTCATGGCAACCTGATCATTTAAACTAACTTACATCTCCGCCCTGTTTGTCACTTTTGTTTCTTCTCTAATTTTATGCATTTTAGCATAGATACAGGAATATAGTAACTAGATATGACACCTTATGAGACAAATGGGTGGCAAAAAATCATTAGTAAATCGTTTCGAAATGTAGAGGCGCAGCAGTCGAATTGGATGCGAGATGTGATCTTGGCACGAATTTTAGTTCCAGTAATGAAAGTTTGCCACAACAAAACGTAGACGGCACACATGAAAAAATTTAATACCGATTTAAGTAGTGTTTTTTCATGTGGGCCGCCTCCGTTTTGTTGTGGCAAACTTTAGTTGCTGGAACTAAAATTCGTTGCCAAAATCACATCTCGCGTCGAATTCGACTGCTGCACCTCTATATTTCGAAACGATTTACTAACGATTTTTTGCCACCTATTTGTCTCATAAGGTGTCATATCTAGTTACTATATTCCTGTGTCTATGATTTTAGATAGTTTTCTGTGCCAATTTATGATGCTCGATCAATTCTATTAAATAAGGAATATTTTGAGCCTCATTGTATTATGTTACGTCCACGCGTTGCTAAGTAATTCGCATTTCAAAACCGTCAGTCCCAAGTGGGACATCCTGCAGTATCGGTATTAATTGCTGTCATGTTTGTGTCAAACTGCTGCTATAAAAATGTTTGTGTGACTGCTGTAAAAATAACTAACAGCGATGTTGGCTCAGGCAGATGTGATATTTCCAAAATTGACAGGACAAATCAATGCACTCTTAATACGATGGAGTTTAATGGCAAGTACTCACTTATATAAGAAGTCACGCGATTCGTTGTATATGTATAGACAAAGTTCTGCGATTGTCTACATACAAATTGGCGACAAGTTGCATGTTTTGCGACAAAAATCTCAAGTCGCTGGTTCCCCATCTTGGATGGAAAACATGAGAAATGTTGCGCAACAAATTTATGTTTCTTAGGTAATTTGAACCATCAAAAGTGACATTTTCAATGTGCAGGAATTGTTGGCCTAAATCCTGTTTCCTCCTTAATTATTTTACCCTACCATATTTTAAAGTTTCAAAAATTTTGAAAACCAGAACTATCTCCAAATTTTAATTTTTCTAGGAGGGTCACACGAAATATAGAACCGACTCCTAAAAAGTTTCTCATACACAAACTTTGACGTTTCATTTCTTTTTCTTCTCGAATATTACTACTACACAAGCAGTAATGATACTATATCACCTGACATGATATTAGAGAAACTAATGGTTTTTTTTCACGAAGTCCCAAATAACCCGGAATAGTTATAAGCCAATGGTGTTTAGAGAAATTTTGAAATTTCAAATTTCTCTAAACGCCATTCGTTGCTAACTGTCCCGGTTTAATTAGGACTGTATCATAAAACAAACCTAGTGTAAGTAGATGTATACAAATGTGGATGCGCGACAATGTCTCTAGACGAACTTGAGATTTGTTCGTATATAGACTATAAACAGTCGCCTGACTGTATACTTGGCTTTAGAGTATCAACAAAAAAGTTGTGTTTCCCTATTTAAATAAGAAAGTTCTTGTCACTTGAAACTTGTGCCCATTAGTTCAATACATCTGCCTTATTACATATAAGTTTACCAAAAATCATTGACTAATTTCTAAAAAAAAATTATAGGGATGCAGAAAAGCTCTAAGAGGGGTACTGGACTTGTTTCATTTGAAATTTTTAAGTCTCGAGACTGGAAATGAGCAATTAAAACAAACATTTAAATACACAAATCAAAACTAAATTGTCTCGGTACAAAACATTCTCGAGATATGACCTGGTTAATGTGACATCCTGTACAACCAATGAAGCACTTGAGGGGTTAATGTACAGGATAATCTTTTTTCAAGTTGCCAGAGGCTGGAGACGCACTTCTCAGGGTCGCCAACGCGAAACTCGTCTTCTAGTACATGCCAATGGCGTTGGTGACCGTGAGATTGAGCCTCCACCCTTTGGAAACTAGAAAGAAGACCATCCGGTATATACAAAATTAACTGTTGTACCTGTTTTATCAAACATAACAACGTTGACCTTGTGTGCATTTTCTAGAGGCTCAGCTCCTTTAATGAGGATCCCATTCGTGGCCCCAACCCCTGTTCCGACCATCACAGCAGTGGGCGTGGCCAAACCAAGAGCACATGGACAAGCTATAGCCAATACGCTTAAAGCGCATCGAAACACAAACTGTAGGATGATTTCAGTATTGTTGAACCCGTGTTTCTCGTGCTTTGTCAAGGGGAGCATATTTATATCAATCGCCCCAATAATAGACCAAACGACGAGAGTCAAAACGGACAGGAAGACGACGATAGGAACAAAATATCCGGCAATTTTGTCTGCTAGCTGTTGTATAGGAGCTTTCGACGTTTGAGCTTCCTCCACGAGTCGGACGATTTGCGAAAGAGTCGTTGATTCACCCGTGTGGGTTGCCTGCACGATCAGTAAACCGTTTTGGTTAATGGAACCGCCAATGACGGTGTTGCCGATTTTCTTCTGGACTGGCATACTTTCCCCTGTTATTAGGCTTTCGTCACACATTGATTGACCCTGTAAAAAATCCAAGCATTTATTCTTGTAGTTAAGGAAAAACAACTTAAATAAGTTCAATTTAAGTGAATTGCAACTTAATTTTTAACTTAATATACAAAATGTGTTTGAAGTAAAGATTAAAAGTTTTATATTACCAAAAACTAACATCGAAAGTATGACTTAATAGTCATGAAACATATAAGTGAAGAAACAGGTTAACATTTGGTTAAATATAACTTCGAAATAAACTCTCTCGATTCTTATTATTTTTCTTTTTATTCTTAAGTCTTTCCTCAAAGTGGTTTAACCTAGTCATAGTGATTATACTAGATCCACTTGCCATCTTTTTCCATCACTTACATGTTACTACTTACTCGCTGTATCAGTTTCAATATCTGTAGTAATAGTGTAACCCCCAGTATTACAAACGACCGTTATCCTTTAGCTAAGTTAACGAACCAATCACCTTTCGCTATTTTAAAAATATCTAATAGCTTATTGGTTCGGTAAGTTAGCTAAAGGATAACTGTCGTTTGCAATACTGGGGGTTAATGCTACTAATTTTATCGGTAAGTTCACAACTGCCTGTTGCTTAGGAACGAAAAAAAGTGCAAATTTGACAAGTATTGAAAACCCGACAGCCCGAAGGGCTGGAGGATTTTCATTGTCAGGAGGCAGGAGTGAATTTACCCATAAAATTAGTAGCAGAAATGCAATTCGGCAAGATTATTTTGCATCTCAAGTAGGTACATAATAAATTTACTGATTGATACAATTTTCTTGAACTCAATTTATTTTAAATGTTGGGGTTTAGTCCGAAATAAAAAAACGTTAATGTCCCATGGCTTTATTAAAATAATGCGTTTCGGGGGTCACGCCCACTTCTTCAGAGATATGTATGTATAACATGTTAAAATTTAAAAAAATTAATGTTAAATGTTTTGTGTTTGTCACATTTAACATTAATTTTTTAAAATTTTAACATGTTATACATACAGATTGATCTATTCACAACTGGCCAGGGGGTGGAGACACAATTCTATAGGTTTTAAGGTGGTCGTTCGTCAATGGCTGAGACTACAAAGCCCTTCGACAGGGAGTATCATACATCTTGAGGAACAAATAGAAAACATGCACGTAAGGGATAGAAAACCTATCCCGCAAGATTTCTGGCCAGTTGTAAATAGATCAATCTGTACATATCTCTGAAGAAGTGGGCACGACCCGCGAAACGCGTTGATTAATAAAGCCATGGAACATTGGCGGCGTTCACTCGGCCAAAAGGTAAAGTGAAACGCGTTTAAGTTTTATTGACCAATGGTAGCGTTTCTAAACGTAGCGGACATGCGCAGTAGATGCATATTCTTGAGCAAACTTGAGCCCTTTTTGCATTGTTTCGGTCGCGAGCGCCCTCTTTTTGAGCATATTCCAGAAGCGCTTAAGAAACATGTTTCAAATTGAAACGCGTTTCAGTTAGCTAACTTCACCCTGTACACGTCCTACATTGCATCAGCTGATTGCATCACGTATGGGGCCCTATTTTCAAACCACTCGTTGCGTACGAGCGCTCGTTGGTGACGTCACGTTCGAACGATCTGAAGCTGCCGTTCGAAGGAATCGCTCGAACTGCAACGAAAGGGACCCTATTTTCAAACCACTCGTTGCGTACGAGCGTTCGTTGGTGACGTCACGTTCGAAGGAATCGCTCGAACTGCAACGAAAGGTATTAGACCTTTCGTTGCAGTTCGAACGATCGTTCGAATGGCAGCTTCAGATCGTTCGATCGTGACGTCACCAACGAGCACTCGTACGCAACGAGTAGTTTGAAAATAGGGCCCAAGGTATTAGACCTTTCGTTGCAGTTCGAACGATCGTTCGAACGGCAGCTTCAGATCGTTCGAAAGTGACGTCACCAACGAGCGCTCGTACGCAACGAGTGGTTTGAAAATAGGGCCCATGGTTGTTGTATACAAAATAGAATGAAGTTGCAGCAAAGATAGTTCTTTCCAACCTAAGACGTATATTTCTTAGTAAAATCCCCAAATGTATGTCAGCAATTGTGAAAAGCTCGAATTTTAGCGTTCACTAAAACCTAAGACCTAAAACTTAAACGCATTTCAAATGTGTTTCATTTTACAGTTTGGCCGAGTGAACGCAATCTTTGTCGTTTCTAAATGTAGCGGACATGCGCAGTAGATTTTTGAAACGTGTTTCAGTTAGCTAACTTCACGTCTTACAAAAGTGGCCGGAGTGAACGCGGCCATTGGCTTTGTTTCTTCAGCTGTCCGGAACATGTTGCCGGCAGATAGTAACCAATAACATTCAAGGCAGCAAAATTTCTCTAAACCCCATTGGCTGTTAACTGTTCAAGGTTGCTTGGAACTGCTTGGGACTGACTGAAGAAACAGCACTATTAACGCTTTTTTATTTCAGACTAAACCGCAAGATGCAACATTTAAAATAAATTTACTTCATTTTATTAAATACACCTACATACAACTGGCTGCCAACACCTGTAAAATTGTTGAACACCTCGGCCTTCCGCAAAGTGTAAAGGAGGTTCTCAAGATACACCCCAGGTATGGTCTAGACGAGTGCAACCCAAACTCTTTTCCTCAGATTCGATTGAGCTGAGGGATGATTTCGATCATCATGTATTCATTAGCATTTTATGCATTTGTATTTTCTTCCTTTTTTACGTTGTTATGGTTGTTTTTACCTACTGCTGAATAAAGTTATTATTATTATTATTATAAATACATATTGCCATATCTTTCATTTTGAAGTTTATTTGACTTAATTTTTTAAATTTTATTCTATTTTATTTCTTGACCAATAATTTTTTAAAAATTTATTCTTTAATTTCTTGGGTTTTTTGGTCTTAAATTAAATTTAAGACCAAAAAACCCAAGAAATTTAAAAAATAATTTAATGTAACTGTGTCGCTAGGAGAAATCAACAGGGTGTTTTATCAGTGTAATCACTGATGATTGCACATTAGCTAACCAATCAGAGGCTCTTATTGCATGAGATGTAAAATAATCGGTACAATTAATTAATTAATTATTAATAAAGTAATGCAGTTCGAGTGTTGATATTTTGCGAAGGCGCCTTATGTGCAGTTTTCTTTAACTTGTACTTATTATAAATTCACTTATCTCTTGCATGACAAAACACAACACCAGCTAGAATACAGGTCGTCCAGAAGGAGCGGGGATGTAAGAAATATGAGTGCCTCGATCGCAACAAGAGCGCTCATCAGTACTACTTCGACCACTGCGCGGAGAGGTTGTGACGATGCCAACAACATGCTGCGTCCCGCTATGTAAGAGCAATTCCGGGAAAGGTACTAAAAACGTGAATGTATTTTTCTTCCCCAAAAAAGAAGGCTTGAAAACCGAATGGGAAAAGTCATTCGGTAAATATTTTAAAGCAACTAAATTAAGCAGAATTTGCATAACACATTTTGAGCCACAATATGTTCGTCAAACCCCAAAGAGAACATTCCTTACTAAAAATGCCGTGCCTACTATATATACTCCAGGTCTTCGCATTTCAAAAACATCATTTTCATTTGACTACATATAGACAAAGTATGGAAATATTGAATGTAACAAAGATATAAAAATTTCGAAAGAAGTTATTTCATTTTATCAAGTTAATATGAGTGTCCCAGTATAAAGAATGCTTTAAAAGTATACAAGGATTTAACGTTTACAACTTATTATGAAAATAAAAAAAAAATTTGATTTGTGTATTATCCTAAGAATAATCTTAATATTACTTTATCAAAGTGTTAAGTTATTTCATAGTCCAATATTATACACGATCGTAAGCCGCTCCGCGCCGGTGCATCTGTACCCACAGCAACGATAAGAGTTTTATCCCCGCTCCTCCTGGACGGCCTGTGTTCTAGCCGGCGCACAGTGCGGTGAGCTTATGGGAGATATAGACAAAAATAAAATGAGTAATTAGATCACTGTTTTTTTACTTTTCTTTGTTCTAGAATGTAATTTTAAACAGTTCAAAACAATTTCAATGATATTTCAGCACCAAATGGATTTTTTTTTATTGCTTTTAGGAAAAAATGTTATTTAGATAAAAATCTCTACCTTATTCAAAATTAATTTTAAGTTACTTAGATGTCATCTGCAACTTTCGGTTTGGCCGTGGTGGGACAAAACATAATTGAAGCGTTCGGGTATAAAACAAGTTAAGTAGCATGGAAATGCTATGTAGTTAACAGGTTTTACACCCGAACGCTTCAATTGATGTATAAGAGTAAAGTACCCTTATTTTTAAAAGTTAAAAAGAAACTTTATAAGAAAAAGTTATCCAGTACTACTTTATATAACCAAATATAAAGTTTGGTAAAATAATTAACAAAACTAAGTTTCTTTTTATTTTTCAATTTTTGTAGAATTTTTTAAATAAGCGATATTTTACAAATGGTGTGTTATTGATCATAGTTTGTTATAATAAATCTCGAAATAAACGAATTCTAAATATTAATACTTGATATTTATAAAATATTGCTCAGAAGTGTGCTTGGTTGGTTAGTAAAGAATTTTTTGAAAAAAAAATCACTAAGGGAGGCAAATTGGGACAGAATTTTATTTCATAATCTTTTACTACATAGTTAAACAAACACTTTAAGCTAAAAATCCCAGAGACGGTTTTACCTTTTTTGAGAAAAGCTTCTTAAAAGTTTGAATTTAAATAAATTATTTGATCACACTTTATAAGCATGCAAAATGTTCTAATGACCGAAACTTCCCAATTCATATATGGCATTTTAAAATATATATCTTTGCCTGTAAATTCCGTACTTGACGATATTTTTCTGCAGAGAAGTCATGCGCCAGGCAGGAAAAATACATTGCAACTGATATTGTGTTTACAGCATCAGGAATTAATACCTGAAGTTTGTACTGAGTTTTAAAAAAGTGTAATGAATAAAATAATTGCATCAATCAGTTGTCCAAGGTTTATTTTTAAAGAGCAAATGATAAATAATTGGTTAGAAAATACTTCAAATTTTATTTTTGTCCATTGGACGCTGCACTGTGCGCCGTCCGTTTTTGCAGTCATTATTGTACACTTTTAGTGAGAACTGGTGACAGGGAGTTTGTTTATTTACTTTTTCTGTCATTGATTCACTAATGCTGAAAAGTGCAACTTTTCCTCGGCCGCCTAAGCTAAATAATGTGCGTATTATATGACGTTTGAAGAAAATAATTATTTTCTTTTAATGACCATAAAATTTACTTTAATTTTTTTATGATAGCGAGTTAAAAGTCTGCAATTGAAGAAGAAATTTATTCTTCATATTCTTTTATTGTCGACGTTTCACCCACACTTTTTTGTGGCAATACATATTGTAGTACATCCAAAACTTCTATTTTTGAAATTCTACAATTTTCAAAAAATACCTAACAGTAACCTTGGTAATTTGCACAACTTTACAATTTTTAACATTTATTCATTGCAATACATTTTACAGAAGATTAAGCTAAAAAACACTACCCCAAACGGTTCTACCCTTGTACCTACTAACACTTTAAAAACACATTTCTTAATAGCGGGTATCTATCTTCTCAGAAGCAAACGAAAGGAAAATAGCATTTTAGTTTTCATAACAAGACCCCAAACTATACGTAGGTGTGTACGCCGGAAGCAGAGTTCATCGAACACCCTCCTCAGGATCATATTTATAGCCCTAATTCCAGCAGCAAGCCGTTTTATTAAATCTCCACTCGGCGAGCTCCGGCCGGATTTTTGCCCGGAAAATCTCCGGGAGCAGCTTCGCTACACGGCGGCGGCGGCGAGGCCTCACGAGCGAGGGCACCGTATTTCCCGACGCATTAACGCTTATAATGTAACTTTTAGCAACCGACGGCACAAAGGGTGGAATTACGAAATTAAACACGCCTCACCCTCCCTTAATGAATATAGATGAAACCCAACTATTAATAGCGCGCCGTAATAACAAATACTAATAGTACTTTATGTGCATTTTAGTTCAGACACGTTTTTCCGCTTCGCTCTTCCAGGGGCGCCGCCACCAATGCCGCCGTCGCTGTTGCCGCTATCATTACCGTCTCCATCGCTACCGCTTACATCGCTACCGCTTACATCGCTGCCACTTACATCGCTACCGCTTACATAGCTGCCGCTTACATCGCTACCGCTTACATCGCTACCGCTTACTTCGCTACCGCTTACTTCGCTACCGCTTACATCGCTACCGCTTCCACCGCTACCGCCTCCACCGCTACCGCCTCCACCGCTACCGCCGCCATCGCTACCGCCTCCATCGAAGGCACCGTCGCCGCGACGCCGCTTTTTACCCACCTCTTTCCCAGCCACCTCTTCATCCTAGTTCGAACACGCTTTTTCAGCCGGATTCATTAAAAACCTTAATTAATTGCTAAACTGCTGCCGACGCGGATCAATGCGGCCGCCCTCACGTGGAAAAGGGCTTAAATGGCGAAAAACTGATTTTAATCTCGGTCGGCGCACAGTGATTCGAAATACAACTTTAGACGCGCAAAAGTTTTTTTACAGTTTTGGAATTTCTTAGAGGGCAGGAAAAGTAATTGGTGAAGAAATAAAATACTTACAAGGGAAGGGTACGATCATTGGACTCTGACTTCGGATTGAAACTAGGTCCATTTGATTGGTTGCATAAAAATATGAAGATTTGCAAATTTTTACGGGCAATGAACCATAGGCGTCGAAGGTGGATGGGGGGTTTATAGTAGAAAATCACATGATTGTTTTATTTACAACTTGAAAACTACCACGCTTATCTATTTGAAACTACATATTTAAGACTTTTATTAGGTGACCTTCTTACAGACTAAATTTGAGCAAAGTCAGATTATTACAGGGGCACTGTATAGGGCACCCGATTTTGAAAAAAAATTTTTTTCTCTGCAAATACTCAACCTATTAGGTTGAAATTTCATATTTATAGTTTCCTTAATGTTATAAATTAATGGTAAATATTTTAACAATATCGCCTTGTTATTAAGGGTAGTTTACAGGGATAAAAAAAATTAAAATACGCTGCAATTGCGGTCAGGACTTGTATAATAATTATTGCAAATAAATATTACAATATTGTTCATTATAATTTCATTAATTACAAAATATATATGAGGCAGATAGAATCTGTGATTTCAAGTTAAATTCCGTTCAAAATATTGCCGAGGAATTTTTTCATGTATATAGGGCAGATCACTGGTTTAATTGCTGTCGACATGTGGTTAATAATGAGGACAAATATTGGACACACGATATGATGAGTATAGACGTGGTACCAGATGTAATAATTACAGACAATAGTAGTGAATCGGACTCATGTGACTCAGATGTATCAGAAGAAACAAGTTCAGAAGATATGTAGGTATGTAATTGTCTCCTTGAATAATTTAATAACTAAAACTTGGAGTAGTGAAGTATATAATATAAACATACGCAGTTCAAATATCGCGCACTACGTCGGTAGACGGTAGAATTGGGCTCCATGCGCAAGCGATAGCTCTGCTTACGTTTGTCAAGCTATAGGTAATAATCTAATCATATGAGTAATCTGATCTTACGAATAATCTGATCATATGAGTAATCTGATCATACTAGTAATCTTATGTAATAAGCGAAAAGTTTGGAATATTTTAGTTACTTACCAATTCTGTAACTCTCAGGTCGAAGGATTATAACAACTAAAAAAATGTAATTTTTGTGCTGGAGGGATTTTCTGTACGATTAGGATGATCTCTGGAAAGAAAGTTATTTTTAGAATAAACACCAGTTTTGGATAATTTTATGGCTATCTAGAAGGAAAAAATACTTCCAGAATTTTTTTATTCAGTTTCTTATTAATTATTAATATTCTTAATGTCCATTATATTCTAATCAAGCATTTTTTTTACCCGTAATCAGTTATGCACATAAATAACATTAGTTATTCATAAGGCACCATAAACTGGACCGTTCCGAAGACGTAATGAAATAATAACGTTTATACTTATAGGAAGTATGGGGGCTAGATTGACTTTTATAATATCGTGGATCGCTGAAACGACTTCAATAAGGTCGTGGCGAGGCTGTAAACTTTACGAGCTAGCGAGTGACTGAACTTATACTGCTTTAATTTGGCATCACTGGCTCGGAGTCGATCCGCAGCCTGCATTTGGCAACCATATAGTTTTACATCCACATTGCAGCGAATTAGGCCCTCAAGATCGTTAAGAACCACTCTCGCATTATGGACTCTAGAGAGCTCCCGTAAATTACGAATTAAAAGAGGTTTCGTTTAAAATCTTGCGCGCTTAAAGTCCTGCGCGTTTAAAGTATTGTACGTTTAAAATCCTGGATGGTTAAAATCCTGGATGTTTAAAATCCTGGAGGTTTAAAATCTTGCATGTTTAAAATACTTATTTTTTACATTTAAATTTGATGACCTTTTTAGTTTTTTTTTGAGTGTTTTCCATTTTTATAGCTTCATCAGGATATTTTCTAGTTTTAAACAATCACAAACACATTATGCAAACATATTTTAAAGTTTGTGGAAACAAGTTAACGAAAACTAAATATTTAGGATTTTATTAAAAATTTCCATAGTTATTAAATAAGTATATTTTTAAATACTTCGCAATAAGTTGTTACGAAAATAAATAGTAAATAATTCGTTCGTGGAATTCAGGCGAATTACTGGGCGATTATTATTTGCTAGTGGACACTTTCAGATTTAGTTTCGGGGCGCGCGTTTTCCGCGGAAAATCTGTCAGGACACTTTGATGTACAGGATAAAATTGCAAATCCTGGATGTGGAATTTATTTCCAGCGCTTGCAACGCCGGAATTAATTCGTCCGAGCGAATTCGATCAGCGCTGATTTTTCGGGGATATTTTCCGTTTATTGCTGCTACCCTTTGAACTCTGCGCGAATGAAACTCTCTTTCTGGTGTTCATTTTCACAGCATTTTGTTGATCATATGTTACAACAGCGTAGACACGTATTCTTGACTACTGATTTTTCTATTTAATCTACGTTGTAAAATATTAAGTAATAATAAAGAAAATATAATACATTAAATAACATGAAATAATGAATAAAGTAAAATAAAATTAACGAAATGAAATTTTGTAAAAAGGGAAACTATGTTAACACGTTAAGCTCGGAGTGGCATCAATGTGATGCCTCACCTATATGTAACCACTAGTTAATGCCCGTGAAAAATCACGGGCACCCATGTACACATATATTTATTACCATGTACACATATACTTATTTCCATGTACACGTATACTTATTACCATGTGCACATATACACCTGACCATGTACACGTGTACATATTACCATGTACACATATACATTTTACCCTACATATATATTTAATCCGATGATTTCGACATATACACGTCATCATGTTCGCTAAAAATTTATGCAGCAGTATCGCATATAGTAGCGAACACAAGAACATAATAGTGGTAGGGATATTTTCATATTTATGAATTTGAGATTTATTT
>JAWQRP010001512.1:0-18832 GCA_033557875.1 Quadriops clusia | reverse complement strand
GCGAGCTCGCGAAGCGAGCGAGATCGAACTCCCACTAATTTTAAAAGAAAATTATTTGGAAATTTATTGTCATACATAAAACTGAATGGTTCTAAACTTTAAAACTGTGTGTTACAGAAAAATTGAAAATTTTTAATTAAACCTGTTTTTAATAATGTTATCTTCAACGGTTTTAATAATTGCTAATTATTTTTTATTAATTGTTAATTATTGCCTTACAATTGCTAATTTTTTTTAGTAATTGTTAATTCTTGTTTCTTGGAGAACATACAACTAAATGTTAAACGGTCTAGTTGAGTGTCTTAAAAATAGAGCGCCGAAGGCGCGAGGCGGCGAGCTCGTGAAGCGAGCGAGCTCGAACTCCCACTAATTTTAAAAGAAAATTATTTGGAAATTTATTGTCATACATAAAACTGAATGGTTCTAAACTTTAAAACTGTGTGCTACAGAAAAATTGAAAATTTTTAATTAAACCTGTTTTTAATAATGTTATCTTCAACGGTTTTAATAATTGCTGATTATTTTTCATTAATTGTTAATTATTGCCTTACAATTGCTATTTTTTTTTAGTAATTGTTAATTATTGTTTCTTGGAGAACATACAACTAAATGTTAAATGGTCTAGTTGAGTGTATTAAAAATCAAGCGCCGAACGCGCGAGGCGGCGAGCTCGAATTCCCAATAATTTTAAAAGAAAATTATTTGGAAAATTATTGTCATACATAAAACTGAATGAAACTAAACTTTAAAACTGTGTGCTACAGAAAAATTGAAAACTTTTAATGAAACCTGTTTTTAATAATGTTATCTTCAACGTTTTTAATAATTGTTAATTATTTTTTATTAATTGTTAATTATTGTCTTACATCTTCGGTAACATACAACTAAATGTTAAACGCTCTAGTTGAGTGTCTTAAAAATAGAGCGCCGAAGGCGCGAGGCGGCGAGCTCGTGAAGCGAGCGAGCTCGAACTCCCAATAATTTTAAAAGAAAATTATTAGGAAAATTATGGTCATACAAAAAACTGAATGGATTCGAATCTAAACTTTAAAACTGTGTGCTACGGAAAAATAGAAAACTTTTAATTAAACCTGTTTTTAATAATGTTATCTTCAACGTTTTAAATAATTGTTAATTATTTTGTATTAATTGTTAATTATTGTCTTACTTCTTTGTTAACATACAACTAAATGTTAAACACTCTAGTTGAGTGTCTTAAAAAACGAACGCCGAAGGCGCGAGGCGGTGAGCTCGCGAAGCGAGCCAGCTCCAACTCCCAATAATTTGAAAACAATATTATTAGACGTTTTAATGATTGGGAAAATTATTGTTACACATAAAAGTGAATGGTTTAGAATGTAAACTTTGAAACTGTGTGCTAGAGAAAAATTAAAAACGTTTAATTAAGTTTGAAACATTTGCTTTAATGAAGTCGCTTTTATATATTTGAATGAAATCAATCAAATCTTCTTTCAAGAATATTACCAAGAATATATTGGTATTGAATTAAATAAATTTATTCTTGCTCATATATGAAACAACGATACTTTTAATGAATAACGATTTTCATAGATTAATCACCATGCTTCCAGAGATGGCGTTAACTGTGATTATTTTTTAATATTAATCAAATGTAAATTGATGTTCTAATTAGTATACTGGTACGATTTTGGCAACTCTCTCATATATGCATTTTAGTTTCATTTTTGACTAACGATTAATTGTATTGCAAAAATATTACTGATGTATTCATAAGATCAGAATTTATAAAAATCAGTACCTATAAATAGTTAAAAAATCTGACTTGACGTACAGAAATGGATGTCATTTTTGGACGCAGCAACAGCGGTACGAAATTGTCATAAATTATTTTTAAAATTCTACAGACAATTTTCTAAAAATAAATTTTGGTCGCCTTGCCTAACAGTAGTTAGTTAGAAAAAAAAATCACGTACAAGTTAGTCAAGTACGAGTTAGCTTAAGTAAGCTGGCGCGCGTAGAATGAAGTGTGCAAAGTTTTCATAACAAAAATTTATATTTCTTCAAAAAAATATAAAATAAAACAACACAAACGGTACACAAGGACATTTGGGACGAGCACAGGGGACTAAACACAAAGACGCGCACACATTTGATTTGAAAAACTTCCGCCCGTACAACCGCAATGGTTGTACTTCTTCGTCAGCAAGCTGCCTTTGGGCAGCAGCAAGGTTGACAACAGGTCGGGGGACAGGGGGGCTGGTAGCAGCAGGGTTTGCATCCTGTCGGGTTGCAAGGTGGGGTGTAGGGTACACAATCTGGGCAATCGTCGCAACATTCTACGAACCTCCCCGGGGGCATGTAGCTCATTTTGTGGACTGTATTGTCTTCCATGCGCAGAGTTGGAGGCCTGTATTTCTGCTTGAGAGCCCAGGGTTTCTCTATGGGGTCGTTGGGTTCCCAGGGGAGGTACGACATGTTGTGGATGGTTTTGCCCGATATTCTGCCGCGAAGTTTCTCCCAGTTGTCCTTTGGTATGATTGGGGCCACTGGTTGTCCTTTTACCGGGAGATAGGACATCCGGTGAATTGTTCTGTCGCTTAGAGGGCAATCGCTGGGGAAGAGGTTCTGCGGGGCTTTAATGGCGTCTGGTTTGGAGTATGGTTTGGGGACGTAGTCGTGCCTTTGGGTTGTTATATCCTGCATAGGGCCTTCTCCTATGAGCTTATGTTCGCAGGGTAGGATAGGGCAAGGCGGTAACACCTTCACGGGGAGGTAGGACATGTTGTGGGTGGTTTTGCTACTAATGCATCCATCACCTACGCAGAGATTATCCGGGGGGATAATCTGGGGGACCCTGTCACCGAAATCGTTGGGGAGGTACGATTTCCTGTAAATGGTGTCTTCGGACATTGGCATGCAAGGGGGCCTATACACTTGATCCGGTTTGAATGATTTTGGGCGTTCCGGTTGGATATATCGGTGTTTCCTGATTGGTTGCCCCGGGGGGCAAATGACCGGTTTCAGAATGGGCACGCAGACTGGCTTGGCTCCGCAGATGGGGTAAGGAGGATAGCAAGGTGTCGGAGGACATGGGACAACGGGGAAACTTGGCAGACCTGGAGGCACGATGGGGATCATTGTCGGTGGGGTCATAACTGGGGCACAAGGGGGGCCATTGTCCCCCCGACAGGGTCCTAGGACCGGGTAGTTTATTGGGGGGGCGTCCGGGGACGGGCAATAGGGCACCGACGGCGGCGGATACGGGCAGGGGCAAGTCATGGTAATTTAGACCAACTCAAAAGCTTCGAAGAAAAAACACACGAAAAACCGCGCGTTGAAAAAAAGGTAGAATTTAACTCGGTGAAGTTGTCAGATCGTCAAAAAGTATTGTACTAAAACATTGAGTTGCTAGGGTTCTAGATGTCGGAAAATTTTGTGATGTGTGTTAAGCCCCAGCGCTGGCGCTGCGGATTGTCCACATCAAGAAGAAGACGTCTCACCTCTCGAAATGAAGTCAACAAACTTTGTTTCTTCGCACTGTCACAGAGATCTCTGTAGTGTCAGATTTTGTTTGCACATCAAAGAGAAAAAAAATTTGTTGCTAATCTATTGAACACAAAATGATGTACACAAACCAATGGTAAAAAATACAAGTAAGCGGGAGCACAAATATACGAAAACAAACATAAAAGAAAATCACACTTATTTATGACCTTAGAGATAAATCCATCCGACTCAAAAGCACTTCGTGTACAAATTCATGTTATTCTCAATTTGTCCTCCTCTTCCTCTTTTAGAGAGGAAAATCGCCTATACTCTCTTTATCTTAAATAATGCCGTTCCTGATATCCTAAGGCACGTATTTGTTTGTCCTATACTCAAAAATGCAAAGGATCCAAACGATATCAAAAGCTATAGGCCTATCGCTCTTCAATCATGTATACTGAAGACATTGGATAGAATGGTAAATAATAGATTGAATTGGTTCTTAGAGAATAATTCCCTTTTCAGACCTCTTCAAATTGGTTATCGAACTGCTAAGAGCTCCACTGATTCTGTTTTATATACTATCTCATTGGTCATGGAATCCGTATCTTCAAAATACCATGCCGGTGTATTTTTCCTTGATGCCAAGGCCGCCTTTGATAGCGTGGATCATATCTTGCTTACAGATAAGCTCCTTTTAGCTGATTTTCCACCTGCGTTCACTGGGTTGATTTACAACTCTCTTATTGGTAGAAAGTTATTTACCAAAGTGTCTCTTCGAGAAGGTGTTTATCGTCTGTTCCCCAAGGAAGTCCTTTAAGCCCCACCTTATTTAATTTGTACATATCTTCTTTGTGGGACTTGCAAATTCAAGGAGATTTAGTCGCATACGCAGATGATTTGGCCTTGATTGTCGTTAATCGTGATTTATATACTCTTTTATCTATGACTCAAGACAATCTTATTCCGATGTCCAATCACTTAAATGAACTCGGCTTATCTGTCTATTTTGATAAGACCAAATATATATTGTTCTCTAGAAAACGGAGATTTCCTCCTGTGAGGAATATAGTGGTTGATGACCACATCATCGAACGAGTATCAGAATACAAATATCTCGGTTTTATTATCGATCAAAAGCTAAAATTTGATCGACGCATTACTAATCAAGAAGTGAGGGCCTCTAGGGGGCATCCTGCTATTCTGATCAACCTTTATAAATCGATTGTTCGTTCCCATTTTATAGTATGGTGCCTCTATAATTTGAAGTCAACTAACCTATCCATGGGTTCGCTTTGACAAAATACAATCACAAAAATACAGTCAACAAAAAACTACAAAACCCCGACCCGATTTACTACAAGTTAGCAAATTGCACTGAGCGAATTACGGTTGGTAACTTCTGGTTTAAAAACAGACTCCCTCTCTTTATGTCTGCCTTCATTTCCAGTCAACGAAGATTTGAAATTATTACCAGTACTAGACCTAGCTATTTCAGGATCCCTCTTCATGTAAAAATTATGAAGCCAAAGGTGCACTTAGATACCATTTCAGGTATTCAGATTTCTCGAATTCCTTCTCCATTTGACGGATCAGTGACTTATAATTATAGTTGGTTGCTGAAGATAAAGTAGTAGATACGGGCTTGGCAGATTCTCAAGTGAATTTGTTGAATTGAGTAGACATGGAATTTCACGGGATTCAGAAATTAAGCGGAAAAGAAGTTTGGAAGTTTGCAGTGAAAAATATACTTCGTGGGATAGCGAACGCATTTGAAGTGTGTACTGGTGATTTAAAAAGACCGTACAAGCTACAGGAAGATGCAAGTGTTCAAGAAGTCGCGTTGTATAATAGCAAGTTTGAGACATGGGACAATGCAGATCGGGCTGCAAGTCAAATTATAGTGCGGGCAATGGGCACTAAAATAATATCTTTACTTCTGGTGTGTAATTCTGCAAAGGACATGTGGGACAAACTTTGTTTGATATTTGAGCAAAAGTCTAAACAAGCTGCGCATACTGTTCAGTCAGAATGTTTTGGTTTTTCAATGCAATCAGATGACAAGGTGCTACATATTGCCCGATTTGAAGGGCTGCTTTTACGAATACAGCAGATAAATGTTAAACCTGATGAATCTTCGTTAATGGTGAGGTTGCTAGATACTTTGCCAGATTCTTATGAAAGTTTGCGGCAATCATGGTGGGCTCGACCAGAAGAAACTCAGACATTGTCATCTTTGATCGAGATTCTAACTGCAGATGATAAGAGGCAACAGACCCGGCAAGAGAAGCAAAATGAAATTGTAGCTCCGATGGCAACAAACCAGAGTACTACAGCAAGTACAACGAAGAAGTTTAACAAGAAATTGAAATGTTTCAAATGTGGTGGACCCCATATGAAACGGAATTGCCCAAAATTAAGAATGCAATATGAAGAACGTGATAAGAAAGATGCATTTAGTTGTGAAATTATGAGTTCAGAATGTCAATAAGACATTTGGATAGTGGAATTTGTCGCAACTAATCACATTACAAGTAGAAAGGATTGGTTTTGGTCATTTGAATCTATTTTTACACCGGCTAAAATGCACATTGGTAATAACACCACAATGGATGCTTTAATAAGAGGGAGGATCGAATTCGACTCTTATGTAAGCGGAAAATGGAATAATTGTGAACTACAAGAGGCACTTTTTGTTCCGGATGCACGCAGAAATCTTTTCTATGTAGCAGCTGCATTGGACAAGGGTATGGTATTTAATTCTACCAAAGACAAATGCACATTTATGAAGAACAACATCATCAAAGCCTAAGGCGTTCGTCATGGACAACTTTTCAAGATGTTAATTTGAATTGTTATTCCTGAAAGTATCAGTAATGAAGTAAATTTAGCCACAAAATAATCTCTTCAAGTGTGGCATGAACGTTTTGCACATCAAGATAATCGTCATGTAATGAAGTTATTGAAAGAACGAGGTTTGAAGTGTCAAGTGACTCTGTCTTTTGTGGAGCCTGTGTTGAGGGAAAGCAACGATGTAATACATATAAGTTGCGTCAACAACGAGCAAATAGACCAGGGGAGATAGTTCATGTTGATTTATGTGGACCAATGGAGTGTGCTTCATTAAGACGCGCTCGGTACTTTATTTGTTTCACATGTGACTACACCAAGTATCGTTTCGCATTTTTCTTAAAAGAAAAAGCTGAAGTGGCTGAGAAGATTTATGAAGTTTTGCAATTGTTTAAAAAACGGTGTCAATCTTCTGTGATGTTTTTCCAGTGTGATGGCCGTCGAGAATTTGACAATGAAAAAGTCAGGATAATAATGACATCTAATGGTGTACGTTTAAATTTGAGTAATCCGTATACACCAGAGCAAAATGGATGTGCAGAACGTACCGATAGGACAGTGGTCGATTTGGTACGTACTATGTTGCTGTCAGGTAATTTGCTAAAATGTCTATGGGCAGAAGCTGTAAATACTGCTGTATATGTTTTAAATCACACGGGTCCTAATTCTTCAGGTGATCAATTTACAGGGAACAAAGTTCATCTTGATAATTTCCATATCTTTGATACATCTTACTATGTTCAGATACCAAAAGAACGTAGAAGAAAATGGGATCCAAAAGGTCAAAAAGGAATATTTGTTGATTATTATGATAACATAGACGGATTTCGTGTATGGCTGAAATCTGGTGGTAAAGTGATACGAAGAAAGAATATAATTTTTGAGCTAGAAACTCCTAGAAAGTGGTGGTAATATATATAGAAACTCACGAAAATTAAAGAGCATTTAGAAGATTCGTTCTCTGATGTTAAAGTAGATTTTGTAACTGTCTCAACTGAAGAATCTCAAAAAGAAGAAGATACTCCTACGACGAAGACGAATACTGATGAAATAAGAATACCACTAGACTCTTGCAAGAGGACTATTAGACCACCACAACGCCTAATTGAAACAATGTTAATGGAGGCCGAAGAAAAAAAAGGTTATGTCGAAGCCATACAAAGTATTGACCAGATATATTGGAAGGAAGCAATGCAAGAAGAGATGGAATCTCTAAGGAAAAATTCAACATGGGATTTGGTGGATTTACCAACAGGTCGTATACCAATCACAAATCGTTGGGTGTATAGAATCAAGCGTAGGGCTGATGGTTGTATTCAACGTTATAAGGCAGGACTAGTTGTTAGTGGTTTTAGTCAAAAAGAAGGAATTGATTACAACGAAACTTTTACTCCTGCTGCTCGATTTGACACAATAAGATCTGTTTTAAGTGCAGCTAATGATGGTCTGAAATTGGGACAATTTGACGTCAAAACTGCGTTACTGAATGGCATATTGGAAGAAGAAATCTTTATGGAGCAGCCAGAGAGTTACAAGGATGAAACAAGTCGGGTCTGCAAGCTGAAGAGAAGTTTATACGGATTGAAGCAAGCACCACGTTGTTGGAACCAATGTTTTTGTAAAATATTACATGACTTTGAACTCTCAGAAAGCACGGCTGATCCTTGTCTATTTTTCCGAAAGGGTCAAAAGGGTAAATTGATGGACATCATTTATGTTGATGATGGACTGGTAACATCAAGTAAGGCATCCGATGTAGAATGTTTTCTAGGGTAACTGGGTGAAGAGTTGCAGATTACAGTAGAACCAGTTGGCTATTTTTTCAATATTCAAATCACTGTTGAAGAAAATGGATCAATATTTATTAATCAACAGTCTTATGCTGAAAGAATTCATCGTCGATTTAACATATGGCTGAGACAAATTATGTTTCTACCCCAATAGATGGATATTTGACTACAGAGGAGGATACTGATTGTACCAGTATGGAAAAGGTTCCTTATCCTGAAGCTGTGGGCAGTTTGATGTATCTTGGAGTAGCTACAAGACCAGACATTGGATTTGCAATTAGCTATGCTTCCAAGTTTCTAGAAAAACCACAAGCGAATCATGAAGTACATTAAAGGTTCCATAGGAATGGGTATTAGATATCAAGCGACCTGTACATCAAGAGAACTTGTGGTATACAGCTATGCTGATTATGCTAGTGAACCTCAATTTCGGAAATCAGTTACTGGATTTATTTGTTTGTACAGTGGTGGAGCAATTACTTGGACAAGTCGAAGACAAAGTTGTGTATCTTTATCAACTACAGAAGCGGAGTATATAGCAGCTAGTGAACCAACAAGAGAATGTCTGTGGCTTACGACACTTTTCAAAGAAATAGCCAATTTGGAAAGTTTTCCTACTCTGCGAGTTGATAATGTGAGTGCTATCAAGATTGCTAAAAATCCTGAATTTCACAAGCGTTCGAAACATATAAATGTTCGCTATCATTATATTCGAGAGCAAGTTCAAAAGGGACATCTAACTATTGAATATGTACCATCAAGCGAACAAGCTGCAGATTTCCTCACGAAACCAATTTCTCGTGTCAAATTAAAACATTGTTGTTTGTTGGCTGGAATGGCAGAGTTATATTTTTAGAGGAAGTGTTAAAATTTAAAAGTATCAGTCTACCTAGTAGAACTGCTAATGTTTATGTTGTTCATAACAACATGTTTATTTTATTATTAATGTACTCACTTTTATGTACTTTGAACTAATATACATGTCCAGTGGCATATTTGCATTCTTAAGCTTTATCTTACAATTAGTATTCATTTATGGGTAATCCACAACAGGAGTGAGTTTGTGCCCATTTTTACTGATGGGTCTGTACATGTTGGGAGGGGTAGAACTGCATTTGGTATATACTCTTCTCCGTTGGGTATATCTGCTAAGGGCAGACTTCCTGATGGGGCTCCTATCTTTTTGACGGTGTCTTATACTATTCTCACAGCTGTTCAAACATCTGCTAGATTTAATCTACCCAAAACTAACAAGAAGAAGAAGAAAGTTTGTTTCTTCGCACTGTCACAGAGATCTCTGTAGTGTCAGATTTTGTTTGCACATCAAAGAGAAAAAACATTGTCGCTACAAAAAATTCTATTGAAATATAGACACAAAATGATTTACACAAACAATTACAAATAAACGGGAGCACAAATATTCGAAAACAAACATGAAAGAAAATCACACACTTATTTATGACCTTAGAAATAAATCAATCCGGCTCAAAAGCACTTCGTGTACAAATTCATGTAATTCTCAATGCGTAGCTTCTTGACAATCGTTTTGTACGGCATTATGTGCAAAGCTCTGTACGTGTCCTCATGGTGGTGCTTAAAGTTACAATTTCTGATCTTCTTGAAGTGCGTCAGCATCTTCTCGTCAAACACTTCGTGCAAGATGTGTTCCTCAAACATGCAAGGGTGGCACAGATAAATATGGTGGTCGACTTGCCAATAATCATTCGTGCACAACTGCTTGCATTTGCAGCAAGTGTCCACAGCCCTGCTTATGCAAATCTCTTCGGTACAGCGGTCCATCGCGGGTTTCCCGAAGTTGTGAAAGAACTTCGTCCTTCTGCCCTTCTTCACTTGAACGATGTTGTACGAAGCAGGTCCGGGAGTGTCAGAGGTAACCTTGAAACCCTTAGGAATCTTACTTCCGAACGAGGGGGCCTTCAGGCTCGTAATCTTAGGTCTTATTATCCCATCAAGGTCGTAATAAGCGGGACCCGGGCTGCGTTGCGGTGGGACCTTCGGGAACCTCGGGGCCCCACTAGCCAGCGCCCCAGTCCCTTTTGTGCTCCAATGCTTCTTCAACAACTGATTGATGCATGACGTATAATCCTCTACTCTGTAGGTTTGGGGCCCTGCCTCGGTGTTGCTTTTAAATTTCTGAACGAAAGTCTGTCTTTCCGCGGTACTGCCAAAGCAAACTTTTTGGGGGTCTTGTTGAGTTACTACATATTGGAATCCTTCCATATTTTATAAAGTGCAGGCTTAAAGTGCATTCAAAAGACAAATCGGTATTATATAGTTTAAATATTAAGTGTAAAACTAAAGAAAGTATAATATAGTATAGTTTGAGTGTGATATATGTGGCTGTGTTTATTTTGTTCGTTCAGTGGATTAATTGATGCTAATTGGATGTCAATTTTTGACAAATTGGTGCCAATTTGACTGACACCTTCGACGTCTTACCACCGTGGTCTTATAGAAACATTCCGTACACCTTGCAATTATCCACGTTTAGTATTCGTTGTGAGTAAAGGTACAAAAGTATTTTTTTTTAATGTAAATGCCAATCAAAACGATTGTTCGTGTACAGATCGCGGTTACATCAACCAGCGAACCACTGGAGCGAATCCCATCCGAAGACGTCCACCTAATTAGATTTCCCCGGCATTGTCCTAAAAAGTGTGCCAAGAAGTAACAATAATGATCGGTAAATGACTCAGAAATGCCAGACGATCGGTGAGCGCGATGTTATGAGATCCGCGGGGCCCCGCCGAAGACGGCACTGGCAATTAAAGCAGAGTTTAACAACCGTTTGCAGACAATACCGAGAAATAAGAGCTCCTATTAGGCGTATAGCTAATCAAGCGCTGATGACGAGGAAGAGCCGCTATCCGCTCCGAGGAATGGCATTGCAGTAATTGCTGAAGTTCTCCGCAATTACCACTGTTTTCTCAGAGAAACTGGGAGCCGCCGGTCGTTCGTATTCACGAAAAATTATCTAAAAATAGTAAATTAATAATGCTAAAAACTTTCCTGGCAGCAAATAAAGATGTTTATATTGAGTAGCATATTGGCTGCTATTACTGGTCACAAATCGCTATGTATAGTGAGAAAACGGAATATATAAGAAATCGAAGAAGGAATAATCGAAGAAGATACTGTAGAACTCCATTTATCCGAATTGATGTTTTGTCGGACCTGATCCGGATAAGTAGAAATTCGGATAAACGGATAAATAAAAAAAGATTGTGCTAAATGTTAAGCGGATCAACTTTAAACCGTTACCTATATATTTCTTATATTAATGCTATATAAGGAGTTATTTACACAAGTCAATTTCGTAGATACGGTATCATGTCCTTTACCTGTCTTTAAAGCCCTAGATCTTTGGTAGGTTTTTGCTCCTTTAACTGTCTTTAAATTGTTTATTGTGTTCAATCCTTTCACTGTGTTTAAAGCCCTAGATCTTTGGTACGCTTTCACTCCTTTAACTGTCTTTAAAGTCCTAGTTGGTACGTTTTTGCTCCTTTAACCCTTTCGAGACCAGTGACGAACGGAGTTCGTCATGGCGAGTTTTCGATAAAAACGCCATATATTTAAAAATTTTATTACATGAAAAAATGAAATGAAAAATACATTTTAATGTAAAATCCATAATATCACTGAAAAATGTTTTTATTATAGCAAAAAATATACTTTTAAAATTTTCGTCAGGGACGTATACAACAGTTTGTAAGTTTGGTTGCCTGTACAGATACATATTCTCCCTATAGGTGCGTTCGAATATTATGTTCGAATGGCCATCCCTCAAAAGTTTATCTAATGTATAAAATCCCTATTCTGTCTGTCTGTGGATCTGCCTGAACGTCCCTAGGTCTTTGGTGCGTCTTCACTCTTTTAACTGTCTTTAAAGCCCTATATTTTCGATACGTCTTCACTCCTTTAACTGTCTTTAAAGCCCTAGATTTTCGATATGTCTTCGCTCCTTTAACTGTCTTTAAAGCCCTAGATCTTTGGTAAGTCTTCAGTCCTTTAGCTGTCTTTAAAGCCCTAGATCTTTGGTACGTCTTCACTCCTTTAACTGTCTTAAAAGTTTTAGTGTGTTCAATACTTTAATTGTCTTATATCCTTAGATCTTTGATACGTCTTCATTCCGTTAACTGTGTTTAAATTGTTTAGTGTGTTCAACCCTTTAACTATCTTTAAAGCTCGAGACCTTTGGTATGTCTTCGCTCCTTTAATTGTCTTAAAAGTTTTAGTGTGTTCAATCCTTTAACTGTCTTTAAAGCCTTATATCGTTGGTCGTCTTCACTCAACGCCGGCTAGAACACAGGCCGTCCAGAAGGAGCGGGGATGTAAGAAATAAGAGTGCCTCGATCGCAACAAGAGCGCTCATCAGTACTACTTCGACCACTGCGCGGAGAGGTTGTGACGATGGCAACGACATGCTGCGCCCCGCTATGTAAGAGCAATTCCGGGAAAGGTACTAAAAACGTGAATGTATTTTTCTTCCCCAAAAAAGAAGGCTTGAAAACCGAATGGGAAAAGTCATTCGGTAAATATTTTGAAGCAACTAAATTAAGCAGAATTTGCATAATACATTTTGAGCCACAATATGTTCGTCAAACCGCAAAGAGAACATTCCTTACTAAAAATGCCGTGCCTACTATATATACTCCAGGTCTTCGCATTTGAAAAACACCATTTTCATTTGACTACATATAGACAAATTATAGAAATATTGAATGTATCAAAGATATAAAAATTTCGAAAGAAGTTATTACATTTTATCAAGTTGATATGAGTGTCCCAGAATAAAGAATGCTTTAAAAGTATACAAGGATTTAACGTTTACAACTTATTATTAAAATAAAAAAATTAATTTCATTTGTGTATTATCCTAAGAATAATCTTAATATTACTTTATCAAAGTGTTAAGTTATTTCATAGTCCAATATTATACACGATCGTAAGCCGCTCCGCGCCGGTACATCTGTACCTGTGGCAACGATAAGAGTTTTGCCCTCGCTCCTTCTGGACGGCCTATGTTCTAGCCGGCGTTGCTTCACTCTTTGAACTGCCTTTAAATTGTTTCGTGTGATCAATCCTTTAATGAGATTTTCTCATACAAGAGGTATATGAAATTTGTTATTGCTATAACGAAGATGTATAAAGATGATGTTTCTATATGAAATTTCAGCCCCTAATACGGTTTATTAATAATTATTTATTTTATTTAACTGACGAAAAATTTTTCCCCGAGGAGTAACTTCCAATAGTGGAAAGATAGAAAAAGATAGTGATAACATAACATAAATTTACTCTACCAAAATAGATAGCTACAAATAAATCCAGATGATAGATAGATTGACATGTGTCATATTTAAAAAAATATTAGCGCAAAAGAACAAGAATAAGAAGAAGGAATGGTCTATCAAATGTCACTAACGGCGATCTTTAACTGTCGTAAATCTACTTTCTCTTTCTAACCTTAGTAACCGTACATAAAGATAAATGCATTATAGTACAGTGAAACTTGCGTAAGGCGGAACGTCACGGGACCGACATAAAATTCCGTCCTTGACAGGTTTTCCTTCACAAACAGGTTTTATTACAATTTACAAAAAAATTAAAGGGTGTATATACTTACAGTCTTATTCATAAACGAAGAATAACTTAGGTCTAGTTTAACCGTCATAAATAGTTGTCAAATGAATTATAACCCCAAAAGTTAGTATTTACGCGGATGACCGAGATTCCGTACAACGCGGTTGAACCTGATTTAATGTATTTTATGAATAATACAGTTTCAGTTTTACTCAAAAACAGTGCTTAAATCTGGTTCAAACCGCGTTGTACGGAATCTCGGTTATCCGCAAGGAGGTTAGATAATACGGAGCAAGCTTAGGCGGCGATTATTGAAGTCGCCAGGAGTGAGGTGGGACGGCCAGCACATATGAACAACATACAGCGTGTTCGGATTGAAAAAATTTAAATTCGAGCTCTATACCGCTATCAAAATAAGCATGAGAACTATACCGAACGGTATGAGAATACCGCTTTATTTGAATTTAAGGCTATGCAACCAAGTTTACTTTGCAGAATGAAATAGAGAAGTGCACAATATATTGAAGGCGGCACCAAATTTAAACTTTTTATAAAACAGTTCAATCCGAACACGCTGTATGAACACGCAAGGCTGAAGTCGACAATTGTTAGTCTTGTCCGGTCTGTGTTGTGTGACGGAGCTCGCGAAAAATGCTGAAATGTTATGTGATGGGGTGTAAAAATGACACCAGGGCTGTGTAAAAACGTAATAAAAATATATCATAACACATTTAAGCATAAAATAGCTCATTTAATGGGAAATGAACGGAATTTAACGAAGACGCTTATTAGAATAGAATATATGTAATGGTCAAGGCCGCACTTAAAATAATAGGTTCTTTCCAACAGCACAATTTGTATCGTTCAATGTACTGTACAGGGCCGATCAGACACATAGAAATTACCATAGATATGTATATTTTACTGATTTTATTAGTGGATCGACCCTGTATCGCACATAAAACTGTCACAAAACTATCAAATCGAGCTGTTGGAACGAACCTCATATTTCCCGTACGGACTTGCGCCCAATACTGTGACGTCACAAACACCGTTTCCCCACCAAACTAGCTTCAAAACAAGCTGTCTATAAGCTACGTTAAGCTTGCTCCGTAATATTTAACCTCCCTGGTTATCCGTGTGAATACTAAATTTTAAGATTATAATTCTGTTGACAACTATTTATGACGGTCTAACTAGACCTACGTTAATCTTCGTTTATGAATAAGACTGTTAATGTATAATATAATTAATTCGAGAATTTCTTAATGAAACTAACAAATGAATACAACTTTAATGCCAAAATCAACAATTATTCTAATATGTATTTATTTTACTCATTTTGCTACACGCACGTGTTTAGTCTTTGAAGATTCAACAACCACTGCCTAAATATTGAGCGATGGTGTATTTAACACTTTTGTTGCATTTCTTAAAAATACGTTCTAAAACGGGCTTGTTTAGTCTATTCCTCGATAGAAGTTTTTTTCAACATCCGACCGGATCATTACATTTATGTTTACACGACAATACACTATTTTTGTGTGTTTTCATAAATGTGATTTACACATTAAACAAAGTTACATAGTACGCGATCTACTTCCCTCTTACATAGTAGGTATAAGTACCTAATACATACAAACAGAGAAAAATAATAAAGTAGGGTCTCTAGGTACGGCTGAGTGGAACGGTAATATCGACGTTTCCGCGCTCCACAGGTAGAATATACAAAAGTATATAGGGACGGGACTGAAAAAGTTCTTTCCGTCCGCGTCTTGCAGGTTCCGTCCAGCACAGAGCTATTTACATTAAAAATTAATTGAAGGGGCCGATATTTTCTAATAATTCCGCCTACTATAGGATTCCGCCGTACGCAAGTTTCGCTGTATAAGCAGTGAGTATAGGAGTTGCTCAATTCCGTGCTGAAAAGTAGATGGCATTAGTCTCGAATGTGCTGAAGCGGTATTGAGCCCGGGTCAAGTCAGTCGAGTCAGGTCTCTGTTACGATTTGGTGTAAAACTTAGGTGTCCAACGTATTCAAGAACCCAGTACCGCGAGTAACACGTGTGTATACTATAATTGTGTAAACAAGAGTCAAGAGAAGATTGTCCGATTTAAGTTTTTTCACCTAAAACGAGAGAAATAGCCCTAAATAATTCAAGGCAAGGTAGCTTCTTAAAATTCACCGTTTACCGCGTGGAGGCAGTACTGCACAGAGTATGAATATGAGGGTGTGGGGGTGAGACGGGTAAATTAGACAAGGATTCGAGTGAGATGCAAGCGGGCTCGTAAAACGCCATAAGGTTAAGTCTCTTTATAAACTTCTATACTCACTGGTATAAGTAAAAGTATAAATCCTTCTTATTCTTCTTTCAATCTCGAGATTGCCTGATACTCCCCGTAAAAAATGAGTTATTCTAAAGTTTAAATATTTTTCTTAAATTAATAAAAGAGAGTACAGTCATTTGGTCCATTGTAAATTATTCCATTTAATATGTAGAATACGATAAGAGAAATAAGAAAATGGATGAGAAACCCCCATTGTCTTTTAAACTCTTGATCTTTGATACGTCTTCACTCCTTTAACTATTTTTAACTATCTTTGGTACGACTTCGCTCCTTTAATTGTCTTTAAATTGCTTAGTGTGTTCAATCCTTTAACTGTCTTTAAAGCCCTAGTTGGTACGTTTTCGCTCCTTTAATCCATGGCGAGTTTTCGATGAAAACGCCATATATTTGAAAATTTTATTATATGGGTCCATGAACAAATACATTTTAATGCAAAATCCATAATATCACTGAAACATGATTTTATTATAGGACAAAAATATACTTTAAAAATGTTCGGCATAGACGTATACAACCGTTTGTATGTTTGGTTGCCTATACCGATACATATTATCCCTATAGGCGCGTTCGAATATAGTGTTCGAATGGCCATCCTTCAAAAGTTTATTTATAATATTTTCGCAAAACTTCAAGTGCTAAGTTAAAGTTTGGAATATAGAGATTATAATTTTTCCGTGTTTTTTGCATAAACGTAAAATATGACTTAATTTTTATTACTTGAAAATGATGTTAGCCAAAGGGTTTTGATTGTTTAGTGTGTTCAATCCTTTAACTGTCTTTAAAGCCCTAGCTAGCTGTTTGATAGGTTCCTATTACATTTGATCAAAATAAAGTTAGGACTAATATTATAATATTCTGCCACTGATGAGTTTGTAATTTTACCATTATAAAGAAAGCATAAAACTTTCACGAAAATTTATTAACGATACAATGTATGAATAAGACATTAACAGGACTACACACGCGATTAATCCAAACACAAATGATTTGAAAAAGAGTTTAAATAGCAGTTTGCAACTGTAATATTCCTGTGGTTCCCGAATAATTCCAAAATCGTTCCAATGTGCTTCGAATAACCCAATCTCGTAATATTATTTCAGAAACGTAATTCTTAAACCCAAAGTTTACCCTACTTTGGAATTTTAAAGGTTTTGTATTAACGAAGATATTTGAAACCCCCTTTATAACGTTTAAAATAATAATAAAAATTTTTTTGATAGTAAGCAAGGAATCCTGATGGTTGTTGGATTTTCTTGCTTCCCATCGCATTCCAATTAAAATTCCCCCTCCCATAAGAGCGCGGTAGACCAGCCGCCCAATCAGAAATTTGCTCGGGGGCAACAGCAAGGGAGGGGGCATGGCGGTGGGGGGCAAGGGTTTGGGGGGCAGCAGGGCTCGGGTTTGCAAGGTTCCTCACATGTCACCTCGTATGGCATGCAATCTGCGGAGTCATCGTTGCAATCTATGTACGTCCCAGGGGGACCGTAGCTCATCTTGTGGACGGTGTTGTCGTCCATCTTCAACTTCGGAGGCTGGTAGCTCTGCCTCTGCGCCCAAGGTTTTTCCACGGGATTTTGGGGATCCCAGGGGAGGTACGACATATTGTGGATGGTCCTGTCGGAGATTTTACCAGTTGCTGGTGTTATGCTGTCGGCGGGCCTAACTTGAGTTACCGAAACTTTAGATAAGTCTACTGGCATATAGGACATTCTGTTAGTAGTTTGGTCGCTCATGGGGCAATCGCTGCTATAGAGGCTATGCACATTTTTGAACATTTCTGGTTTGGAATACGGCTTGGGAACGTAGTCGTGCCTGTGGGTGGTCATGTCTTGCATGGGACCATCACCAAGAAGTTTGTGTTCGCAAGGGATGACTATCGAGGGCGGGTCGACTTTCACTGGCTGGTACGACATATTGTGGATGGTATCTCCCGACATCTTCCCGGTCCCCACGCAAATGTTATCAGGGGGAATGACCTGGGGTACCTTACCTTGACTTTCATTGGGCAAGTAAGACTTCCTGTAAATCGTGCCATCATCCATGGGCATGCAGGGTGGTCTATATTCCTGATCAGGCTTGTAACTCTTCGGCCTTTCTGGCTGCACATATCGCCTCTTCTTCATGATCTTCCGAGGAGGGGGGCACACGGCAGGCTTAATAGGGCACACGCAAACGCGCTGGCAACATGGGTCGCCTTGTTCATTTGGATTTATAGGACAAGGCTTTACATCAAACGATGGTAAACCTGGAGGAACCACGGGAATAGCCCCTTGGGGAGAAGCATCGGCTGGTGGACAATTCGGCATCACCACGGGGTTGCAACACTGAGGCGGAGAAGGGCATTGGGCCATTTTCTCGCAAGTTACGGAGACAATAGACTAGAAATAAAGAATATATAGCGTTGAATGCCTGAGACGGCAACGAGTTGAAATAAACACAACCAGTTGTCAAAATAAAACACCCGTTAGCATGGAAATGGAAAATTTTGGTTAAGAATACTAGATTTTTTTAACAGCTTTGGTCATCTTCAGTATGTAGATTTCCGTTTCATCAACAAACATAATTGCCGTTGTAACGTACGTACGTACGTACGTACGTCCGTACGTCCGTACGTCCGTCGGTAATTTTCCCATTTTAAGGAGTATGATTTCTATGGTGAATGTGTATCGATGGTTGCGCCACTATGAAAAAATCGCATTTTAAAGAACATCAATGAGTTTTGTAAGGGAGAATGTAAGTACTTGCATCAACAAATTAAAAAGCAACGAAAT
>JAWQRP010001511.1:0-18833 GCA_033557875.1 Quadriops clusia | reverse complement strand
TACATTTAAAGCGATGCATTAGAAGAGTTCCGCTTCAAGGCAGGGTCCTTTGCGGGTGAGATACGTACGTAAGGGGGGTACTGTTTACATTTGTAAAAATCACGTGAGCTAGCTGCCTCTTAAAAGACTTTGCAAAAACATTTTTATTAATAAAACAATAAATACAAAAAATTATTTAACTTACCTTGTAGGCATTTGGGGCGGCATATATGTTGGGTATGGGGCGGCAGGTGTAGCTCCATAAGGAATAGGCATTTGAACATATTGTGGATATGGTGAAGGCTGATAGGGTTGCTGAGGTACACTTGGTGCAGCAGCAGGTGCTACTGGTGCTCCTGGTTGAGGAGTTGGCTGTGATGGTGTGCCTTTTATGGAATGAAAGTATTATTATACATTTACATCTTTATCATTATTTTCATAATTCAGTAGAACCAAAGATTATTGAGTATATAGATCGCTCACCTTACAAGAGATAACAAACACGCAAAAGTTTGGTTGCCTGTACAATTTTTAAGAGGTTATTTAAACTTGTTAGGGTGGAGATGTCATTAGGCTAAACAACTTTGAACAAAAATACGATAAATATGCAGAAGTTCGGTTATTTAGTAAACGAGTCGATTTATTAAACTGGTCGACAAGGCATTAGCATTCAAGATAAATAAGTAAATACACACAATGAATACTATAAGATTTCTATATACGTATATATAATCTTTAGTAGAACATAAATAAAAATTTTAAGGTGAACTTACTGGCATCCTTGTGATAAGCTGGTTGAGAAGGTGTCACACCAGGTACCCCCCGACTACTCTCCTGCGTTAAATCTTTCATTAGTTCTTCCTTTTCCGTCTTCCTAGCGAAGCAATAATCTGAAATTTTATTCTGCAACACCACCAACAACTGTGTTAAATCATTGTAAAACTTGGTGCCCTCCTTTAAATTATTTTCCAAGTCGCGGAAAGCATCGTGAGCTGCTGCCAACTGGATCATCATAGTCTCCCTTCCACCGCTAGTTGATCCTCTTTCTTGCACGAAAGTAGCATTCGCTTGTTGTATCTTAGGCACCAATTCATCTTGCCTTTGGATACTGTCTTTTACTTGTTTCTGGAGCGACCCATAAGTCTGTCCTAAAGCTTCAACCGATATACCTGGTTCACTAATAGCGCCATCCTTCGCAAGAGCTTGCAAGAACGTACCTTTCATATCGAAAGATGTATTTTTCAATTCCGACTCAATCACATCTCTCTCGGCCTTTAGTGTTTCAACTTCTTCCATCAAAGCTCTGAGAGTGGCAACACTTGAAGAATTACCTAAATTAGCACCACCACCTGAGGGGACAGCAGATTGCAAGGCACCCGCTCCTCTACTCAATAACTCAATATTTTCCCTGTGGCTCTCAAACTTTTCCCTAACTGTCTTATCAGCGCTCTTGGCGTTATTTATAATTTGCTGGTATTTTCCCAAATTTGATTGGAACATGTCAGTCAATTTCTCAGAAGGTGTCCTATTCCAGCGTTCTTTGAACTGTTGTCTTAAGGTATCGTCAGCTTGTTTTTCCTCATTAAGAAGCCTTTCGGATTCGTTCAGTATTTCTTGATTTCTTTTCAACAATTCCGGCAAATCATTCATTAAAGATTCCAAACTTTGAATGCCTCCCATATTTTTAACGGTCTCGGCCTTCTCGCAAATAGATGGTGGTAAGGAGCTTCCATCAGTGACTTCTATAGCTGCCGGTAGATTCATAGAAGCGAGCAATCCATTTAAAACTTGTGTAGAATCCCTCAATCGCACTATTTCCCCATTGACTATCTCAGTTTTCCTAAGATCGTAAGCGGCTAATGCCTGCTGGACAGAAACTGGCACTAACTCGCTGAACAGATCTTTGAAATGCTGAGACATGGGACATGCTAATGGAAGAATTTTCGCTGGTTGAGCCTTCCCAATAGAATCAACAGACTTGATGTCTGGGATTCTTTCATGATAGATGAAATCGTTATCCTTTTTAGCCTCAGTCAAGTTTCTCTGCGCCTTGTTCATTAAATCGCTATACAATGACTTACCTGCTCTTGATTGAGCCTGCTTGAACATCTCCACTGACTGTTCCAGTCGAGAAATTTCTTCACCAATAGCCTTATTACTCTTGCTGACTAAGCTTTGATAGAATTCAGCTATAGCCTTCATACCTGCCACTTTCCCGTGGACAAGTGGAAGCCAATCTCTGTCCCAAAGCTGTTTCAGATTCTCCCTGTTCAAATATTTATATGCTTCATTGTACAGATCCTCACACTGACAAGCAAGCTTAGCTACAATCGAATCCTTCATGTTATCGTGAATGGCTTTGTGAACGAATATTTCCTGAGCTTGCGCCAACATAAGGGCACTTAAAGCACCCAATGTGTCTGGGTTTAAATCAGGCGTAGGGTCTTGCTGGATGGCCAACATTACAGTATTCTTTAAGTGACTGAATATACCTGAAGATTGCTGTAGCAGTTTCGCTGCCAACTTGAGCCCATCGTCATTTTCTATACTTTGAGATGAGGCAACTGCACTTTGAAGCGCTGCAATATTGAAGAGAACGCAGATTTTTTCGTAACTGAGAGAAGCAACAGCTAAAAAATAAAATCATAGTAGTAACAACTAGTCGGTAAAGTTAGAGAAAAGACATACTAAGACTAATTCTGGCTCCAAAAATCGATCCTTTGTCAAAAGCATCTTTCCATTTGAATGGTATTTGGACCTCTTGAGCGGGGATTTTGGTTTCAAAAGCCACAATTTGGTCATAGTAACTGAAAAGAAATAAACCTTATTTTTATATTTGGATACATTTTAGAAATTCATTAAAACTGTAATTATTTAATTAAACCACAGTATGTATTTACTTTAATTATTAAAAATAAATAGAGAAAATGAAAATAAACCAAATTTTGTAATTTTACAGAATTAAAAAAAAAAATAAATGAAAATCTTGTTATAAATAGGACGAATACGGACTTGTCATAACACTTTGAAAAGGTAAAACAACATGTTTGTACGATATTACGAGTTATTGGCTTTCTCACTTGTAACAAAGCGATGTTCATCCATGATGCTGCTTCATTAATCGTCATAAAAAAATTTTGCGACTAGAGAGGAACTAATTGTGTTGATTTTTCAAAGGAGATAAGATGGTCATTTACCATTTAAGTTGAATTGTAAACGTTTTGATCTGTCCATTTCTCCTTTTTCAAGCAAAAACTCACGGTTTACTTGTTTGTATTATAGAGATAAATTCTACATTAACATTGGGTGGCCCTAGAGATACATACATATATATACCGGGTGGTCCTGGGTAGTGGACCTATCAAATATGAACAACTTCATAGCACTTCCGGTTTGACCGGAAATAACATGAAATCTCTTATTTAGATAGGGAATCTCATATTTTTTGTTCGTATTCTTAATCTACAAGGTGCCCCTAATCCAATAATACCACATTTGTAAATGTTTAAGTCACAGATTCATTTTTATTTTCAATTTTAAATGTAATGTGAGGCGTTCGTAAATAGGCAAAACCTTTTCTTCAGCAACGCGAAAGACAGTTTAAATACATTTTAGAATAACATCATTCACCATTTATGAATTATAAGCAAATGAAATTTCATTTTAAAAAATCTTAACTTTTTCAAATGGAATCACAATGGGCCGTCCAGGTATGTAAAATCTACATAATAATACGGATACATTGATACCCATATTAAGTAGCTTTGAATAAAACTAAACTATCAAATTATTATATTAAAAAAACCCTTACAGTTTCGGCGGTAAAACAATTTAACAAACTAACTTTTTAACCAGTACTAGCGAATAACCAAATAGACATTGAACATTAAATGACAGAAACGAAACAATCATTTGCTTTGAAAAAGCGCACATTGGCGTGTGGAACGCCTACGCGATTTGAGGAGAATGTTATGTTACCGGTGAAACTGTAATGGTTTTTTAATATAATAATTTGATAGTTTAGTTTTATTTAAAGGTACTTAATATGGGTGTCAACGTATTCGTATTATTATGTAGATTTTAAATATCGCAAAAAAATTTTAATCATTAAATTTCATTGTTATTGTAATATCTAGATAATTGTTTTGTTATTTTTATTTTTATATGCATTTTATTGGAAGTTTAATGTTAGTTAATCAAAAAATAAATGCTTTTGTGATGTGAGACTTGCTCATTCGTAATTTACAAATAAAAAAATCATTGTCGTGTGTGGGGTTCGTACCCCACTAAAAGCACTAAAAGCCAGCACCTTAGCAACTAGACTACCAGGACGACGAAAGTTTCATTACATTTGTCAAATGACTGTGGCCAAACGTCGCGCGTCTGTCGACCCATCTTTCCAGGCGCTGGCGCTGTGGACTTGTTTTCCAGTCGCCCAAACCATTCGTCCTTTTGATTCAAAAAGATGCACTAATTACCGATTTAATTGGGTTTTTTTCTGGCAATATTGGTATTGTTGTATACGGAATCACCTTGGGCATGAGGAAAACTATTAAAAATTCCATGTACATTAAGAAATTTTAATAGTGAGGTGCGCTTGCGCAAGAACTAAACGTCAGAGAGAAAAACTTTATGGAAATTTTTTTTAGTATTTCATGTGCTGAATAAATTCTTGAAAAGTTCACTGTTCACAGTTATTAAATAAATCCGATAAAATTGTTTCAAAAACCCGTATAATAAGTAATCATCACTGGCACATGCGTCAATCTTTTGCAACAATATTTATATCGATGTACGCAGAATGAGCAGCAGAAAAAGGATATTAGAAAAAAAAATTATCATCATTATGGTTTTTACAGTTTGATGTGCGCATGCGCGAAAGTAGAAGAGTTAGACTAAAATTTTATTTGGATTTTTTGTAGCCCTTTATGTGTAGAGTAAGTCCTGAAATTTTGGAAATTACCTGTTTACAGGGAGGTCCATTTATCCTGATACTTGCAAATATCGAACAAATGAGTCATGTTAGAAACAAATGGTTTTAAAAATAAAATTTAATGGGAAGGGGGAAAGCTGAATACATGATGTACGTTTTAGGTCTTTTCCAACAACACGAATTGATAGTTTTCTAATCGTTTAATGTACTGCACAGGGTCGGCCCATTCTAAAATTTTCATCGCCATACGGTAATTCTATACACATGAATGTCTGGTTGCCTATATTTTGATCCTTAGCCGACCCTGTACCTGATTCTTGAACTATCAACTCGTCTTGTTGGAAAGAACCTATATATAAATCAATAATTTTAAAAGTTAATAGCAATTGCAAATAAATGAATAACTAAGTAGGTACATGTATTATAATAGTCAATAAGCACATATGCTTATAAGCATTAATAAAAGGATATTCCTTTTTCCAGATTGATCACATAGTCCTGGGAAAAGGTCCTCCAGGAGGTTCCTGGCACTCGATGGACCCCCATATCCTAACGCTATCCCTCGGCACATGGATGGCTTTGCCGGGAATGCCTTACGAATTCCGAGACAGCACCGAGAAGAGGGCGTTCGCCAAGAACGTGGCCGCCTACTACGAAAACTACGTCGACGAGATGAATTTAAGTGATAATTTCCAAAGTGGAGTGATAGTAACTAACGTAAGATACTTAGGTAGTAAAGAGATGCGAGGCAGCGAGCCGAGCAGGTCCGTTGATACGAAGCCCCCGAACAAGTGGGTCCAGCACATTAACGATGATTGTCTTCAGCGCCAGAAGAAATGCGTCCAGCCCGAGAAGCAGAGCTGCTCGTGGACTTCGGTTATCAACAACTTCCTGCAAAGGGCGCAGAAGAAATACCGATCCGATCGATGTTGCAAGCGGCCCAGGGAAGACGACTGCTGCCTCGAAAATATTCCAGAAATTTCCAGTGATAACAGTACCTTGATGAATTGTAAAGCATGTAAAACTAACAATTTATTTAATGGAGAAAGAGTAAAGCGATACACTAGTAGATCTATAAGTTATTCTAATGATTCTGAAACTGTAAATTTATGTGATAGTACTATAAGTAGATCTTATACAGAACAGGGTAGCAGTAGGTTCCTTAGGAACTCTCAAAGCTTAGATTTAACGAACACCGAAGTGCCTTTAATCGATCAAACGAACAACTCCGAATCGAACCGCAGGAAACCGTTGTGGTATGTCGAAGCCTTCGATGTTAACAAGAAGACACCTTTGATATTTACATGCAATAGTTTAGTATTAGCAAACGGCACAAGCGATTTGCCGAATCGGTTGCAAATGTCGAAGACTCTTTCGGAAGACCCTCACTGGTTGCTTCACGATTTGAAGAGTTTAGAAATAGAATTGGACCTCTTCTCACAAGAAAACCCTACGAATCAAGATCCCGTGTTGATCGTAGGAGCTGGTTTAAGTGCTGCTGATGCTGTAATTGCTACTAGGGCCAGGAATATTCCTGTTATACACGCTTTTCGGAGCAAGAATTCCGATTTGAACAAGCAGTTACCTGAGAACATGTATCCAGAATATCATAAGGTATTTCCTTATATTTTCTTATTTAATTCATATATTTTATGAAATTTGGTTATTCATTTTTTAAATTTATTTATATTGTTATATGTTTTTTGTATTGTATTACATTAAATGATTTATTTATTCTTTTAATAGTTGTATTTCATAAATTTAATAAAACCATTCCCTTCAGGTTCATCAGATGATGAAAGACGGAGGTTCGACCTATCCTCTCTATACAGCAGTTCCGGAATACACCCTCACAGACATTTCGCCCACCACACGCACAGTAACGCTAACGTCAACGAGCGGAAAGCAAATCGACTTGAAGGTTTCATTTGCAGTCGTCTTGATAGGCTCGAGACCGAACTTGAGTTTCCTACCACAAAATTTCAATCTTGGAGTGAAGAAGGATTTTCCGATAGATTCCAAGAACAACACTGTCGATATAAACAAATTGAACCACATGGTTAACGGATTCAACGGCTTGTATGGCATTGGACCGCTTGCGGGTGATAATTTTGTACGGTTTCTACCCGGTGGTGCTCTAGCTATAGTTGCAGATTTGTACAAAAGGTATCACTACTAAAATGTCGCTAGAACACACTTTACACTAGCTTCGTTGTTACGTAAAGTTATGAAATTATATTATTAGAAGTTAAAATGTGCTTTTTTAAAATACATAGAATGTTCTTTAATTGGAAGGTAGAGAATAAATTATTTTTATACAGTAATTTTATATTTTTATAATATACTTATAAACATTACACTGTTTTAGGTATTATATGTATAAATATGTATATTTTGTGTTTGTCCTAAATAGGACTACAAGTCACCCTTCGACAAGTAATACGTATCTTTAATTTGATATATTATGGCTTATTTATTTTACTGAATTTTATTTTACAGAGAATTAATAAATTTATTTAATTTTCAAACAAGATTTTCTTTTACAGTAACCACCTACACTTTTAATTTAATGAACTACTGTTTCCTGTAACAATTTGCAGTTTGTTTCAAAAATACTTTAAGAATTTTAAATAAATAAAAAATATTTTGTTATACCTAAAACACCTGTGGATGCTCCTAACCATTAGCATAGATTATATATACTCCGTAATTAAGGAGTATATATAATAATATGTCATTAGTTACCACTGAAGGACAATGTTTCAGACAAGCAAAGAAAAGATTTGGATTTTAAGTTCATACAAATGCATATAGAGCAGATTTTCAATGAATTTAGCAAATAATTTCAAGTATAATAACTGTAAATTAAGAAAAATGGGACATTAAAATCGCAATGTAAATTTAAAGGAATAGGCAGAAGGAAGCGATCTAACAAGAAATAGCGAAAATTAATATTAAGGATACCAAGAAAATAGCACCTGGTTTGACGTCTGTAAAATCAATCGTCTAGAGATACATATATCTAATTTAATGTGACACATGAATGGAACAAACGCTTAACATTAATTGTTCTAAAGAAGAACCCCTAAATTATCGGTTTACAAAAACATAATAGATTTTTTTTTATTGAAGATCAAAAAGACTATCTTATGGAAGAATAAAATACAACAGAGCCACACATTTAGAAGCTAAAGGTGCAAAAGAATTTAAATACTTGGGTTTTATCTTTTATCTAAGTACTTGATTTCAACAGAAAAAAACATTTATAGGAAGACTTCACCGAGAGATTTGGAACAGGAACATATAGACAGTTATGAAATGCAGAATGTACAATTATTTTAACGGTACAGCTCAATTGTGCTAAGCGTGATGACACATTGTTCATTTGCTGTAACGTCATATCTGAAAATTGTTGTTTTTTGAAATAATATTTTTACTTAATGATATCACAAATGCAATGGTACTGTGCACAAGAACAGTAGCAAATCACACACACATCACAGTCTGATGTTACTACTTGATCAAATCGTGACATTTTCCTATTTTGATATCATAATAATAATGTTTCGAATCTCATTTAACTTTAGTCGAGACCGCTCAAAATCGACTCGTAAGAAATGAGGTGTTTCAAGAGGGAGCCACATGTAACTTGTCAAAATCTGTAAACAATATCCATAGCAAGACTAGATAAATTTAAACTTGATACAGTAAGGGAATAATAGAAGTACCCTTACCTATACATATATGACATCATTTCTCAAATCTTTAAATATATACTTGAAATTAAAGTCCAATTTTCATATCTATTCATTACGCTGTTAAATACGTTCGTGTACACACTGAAAATCTCGATAAAACAGTTAATTTGACTGAATTAAAGGGGACAATTTCAGGACAATAAAAAAATGACGCTTAATTTTCAAAGAAGTCGGGACTCATTAGTTTTTGAGATCAACGTTATCCTATTGGTCGTCACCATGGATACGTGCGAACACACGACGCGCGAAAATTAAAAAATAGATGTGCAACTAAATAAACATTTTATAATAATGGCCTTAGAAATTAAGTGGGAAAAGTTTTTTTATCAGTCTCATACTTATTAATGATATTATCATAAGTATCATTATTGTTATTGCTATTATATTGAAATTTATTATTACAATGAGCATTCTGTTGTTTCCCTCTAACAGCTTGTAATATCTTTAATACAATTTTTTATATTTTCAATAAATAAAAAAATGAGTCACATATATTTAACCATTTTATATAAATATTCAAAAAGTATTATAAAAAAATTAAATAATAAATTTCCATATGTATACACTATATAAATAAATCTCTTACGCTGTTGCTAAATGTATCTCTTACACCGAGCTAAATAAGTCCGGTATGGTCTAGTGGCTAGGATACCTGGCTCTCACCCAGGAGGCTCGGGTTCGATTCCCGGTACCGGAATCATTTTTTTTCAAAGTTTATTTTCAAACAAAACTTCAGAACATTTCGAACATCTAGACCCCTGTTCTTCCACAATGACATAATTCTATCAGTAATTAACGGTTGAAATCTTTCTAATAAGTCGTCCTCAATGTCAATGACCATCAAAGGTATCACAGCGGTGTAATTAACTAATAATAAAAATGTAATACAGTATGTATATTGTGCAATAAAAATAAAACAACACAACTATAATATAAAAAGAGATAATTTATTCAACAGTCTTTTAAGAAAATGAGAGAAATACACCGTAGAGTTGAAATTTTCATAATAAAGAAAAAAACATTCAACAGAATTATATATTTTGGTATACGTTTTAATGACTAAAATCTTGTACAAAAACGTATATAATAAAACGTACACACCCCATACATACATAAAAAACGTATCAATTTACAAAAAATAATTATTATAAGAGGATACGCCAACATATCATGACCCTGTTTTCTATATATTAAAATATTGTTAAATAAGGTAGAATACATTTTAATAAAATTTACAAAAAGCTGCAATAGTAGGCCCAGTAATTTTAAGCTAGATCGTTTATATGAACATCTACAATATAATAACGTGACATTTACAGTTTGGAACATCATCGATTGTGAATTTAGCTATATAGAAATCTGGGAGTTATTCAAAACAACCATTGGCATTTACTGTCCTTAAATAAGTTTTTGTACAAATATTTTAAAAATCTAAAAATTGGTATACTTTGGTACTATCCAGATTTCTATATCACTTTCAAAATTAATTTTAATTATTCCATGTACAAGAAGATTGTTAAATGTATGAGGATTGTAGGTAACAGAAGCTGCATGCAAGCAATGGATTAAGAAAGAAAAATAAATACAAAGATTAAGATTAATCCAATAAAATGTTTACTTTGCGTAATACAATAAACTTAAGTTTTTAGTGTCATATTTTTGCATTAACCTACTTCTACGTAAAATGTATTTCTAACACTTATGGCATCATTTTCTTTCTAATTAAGCAAATTCTAATTGCACTGCCAGAATAATTTAAATTTCATTCTAACACTCAAACCAAACGACAAACTAAACATTTTATTTGCAATAAATATATAATGCATAAAATTTTTTTTGAAAGAGTAAATTCACAATTGATACTTTACTTAAAACACAGAATCGTTCAAAATCACTGGACAGTTATATAAACACAACTTTTATCATGTACAACTATACACTAACTTTGATCCGAGAGAGATAGAGCTAACGAAATAAATACAGGGACTTGTTTATTTATACTTAAGCAAATACTTCGAATATCAACACCTGGCATAAGAGAAACATCCAGAATTAAATTGGTCAATACTTAGCAATAAAAATTTTTATTCTCAATAAAATCCGTTTATGCCTTTTTTGTAACAATCACAAGTAATTCTTTTATCGTGCTCGCTAACAATTGTAAATTTTCCAAAACGCTTTGTTTACGCTGCTTCTTCTTGCGCTCTGTGATTTCCGCGCACATTGTGTTCAGCGTTTCCGAATCACTTTCGTTTCTCACTTCCGATGTACTCGGCTTATCAGAGTTTGTCACGATTCTACTCGTGCTCGGCTGCTCATCCTCCGGCTTCATTTTCGTCTTTGGCTGGTCTTCTTTCGTCTTCGACGTGCTAGGCTTGCTTATACTATCACAGATATCAGCCGGCTCCGCTTCTTTACCCACCTCTGGGGATTCTTGCAGGTCTATTTCTATGTAAAGAAAGCACGAGAATGTATTATTAATTCACATAATTTACAATTTTCTGGTGAGTAGTGCAATGGCATATTATAAATTGCAAAAAGTATTTTGTATGTATCTTATAAATGTCTTGTATTGTTTATACAAACAGAAATGTTAGGTTTATTAACTTTAGCATTTTAATTGTGGTTTGTAATGGCATTTCATGTGATCTAATTGAGATGAAGTAATGAATAAATATATTATTAAGAGGATTATGTCATTTTTCCTTGGAAATATTTGTGCGGAAAGTAGACAAATGGTTTTTGTCATTTACATCACATATACAATACTTGAGAAAATTAAGGGAGCGGTGTGAAATTCTCCCAGGAATAAGATTAAAGGCACTTCTAGAATATCACTGGACCATTAATCCAGAATGTTTTTCAAGACCTAACGGCCACTTAAGGTCAATTTACACACAACCGTGACGTGACCGTTCCATGACAGTGCCGTTACCAGCTCGTAATTCCACCGGATTGATCGCATATTCATTGCTGTTATTTAGAGACATACGGCAAGAAAGTGACGAAGGAGTTTTTGCTAATTCAATCAGTAATGCTATCAATGGTCCGGACAACATCATACAATCTATAAGAGAAAACTAATGGCTCGGAAATTCTGTTGAAACTCACAATCCTACACTTGTCAGCATTAAATGAAAGATAATTCTGATGACACCATTCAGTTAAATTAAACATATCTTCCTGGAGCCTCACACAATCAGAAATAGAAGTAACTCTTTGAGTTCTGTTTTGGATATTAACACTTTGAAAGTACTATGCAAGGTTTAAATTAGAGACATACTTTCTTTATGGTAATTTTATTCTATAGACGACTAGCTTGGTTGGAACTCCAGCATCCTCAGACCTCTAGAAAGCGACAATACAGTGTTATATAATCTATAGAGCGAGTTTCCTTGAGTATTGAGAAACAAAAACAAAACGGAAACTTAGATGTAGTGAAGTTAAAATCTAAAATATAACTTCATATATGGAAAACACCACACCATTCGTATAAGACCAGTATTACAGTATCAAACTTCTTTGACAAATATAGGTATGGTAAGGGTCCATTCAGATACGCAGTGACTGAACCTAAGAGAGAGATTAAAATGACAGAAAAATATCTTTTTGTGTAGATGGAAAATGTTATATCATCAAAAACAAGCACTAATGAAAAATATCATAGCAGTTAAATATTTGTCGAGTGTATATCGCAGTAATTAATATTTAGTAAAATAAATAAAATCACACAGACAACGTGTCTTTGAAGAATTTGTGAGATGATAAAAATTTCAATATGTAATATTAAAAGTGAAAGTGTATCATGGCGCACGTGCATATAGGAGAGACGGGGGCAATTACAAAATTAATTTATATAAAGGTCTGTAGTGGATGTCTGTTTGTTCATTATAAGCTATTTTAAATTATCATTATTCTTGAGTTTGTCTATTTCTAAGCTCTAAGCCGATAGGTGTCACCATAATTTATTTGATAACCAGTTGTTGTATCACTTTGCTATTCTATAAGACTATGTACTTATTTATTGGTTGCAGTTTTTATTAGTCATGTTAGATCTCTGGAGGCATGAGTTGCACTTACTTTATTAAGAGTTCATCCAACTATACTTATAGTTGGATTTTCCTGTTGAGATCAATAAATTAAATAGATGAATCAAAGTCTTGTCAAGAATAGTCTTCCTTTTAAGGCCCGATTTTACAAGCAACAGTTACTCTCTGTTAATTAGCTAACCAATCAGCTATCGCTATTTTAAAAATTCCTGATAGTTGTTTGGTTGGCTAACTGAAAGATAATTGAGGATTGTAATAATAATATTTTTCTAACAAATTGGTGTGTGCATGTGGAATAAATATTTGTTATTATTTTTATGTGTAAAAAAGTTATAAATTGTTAAATACATAAAATTTAAATTAAATAAGATATTCAACTAACTATTCATTGTTTATTGCCAAGACGTTATCATTGCATAATAATTTAGGATGGTCGTTCCTAAAAGTGGAACAAATATGCGCTTAGGAAAAGAGATCAAGTTCTCAGAATTAAACAAAATTTGACGGAAACTATTTTTAGAAATAAAAAAAATGTGGAAGGAAAACGGCTGTATTGGATGTTGCAACATTACCAAATTCAACACAGTTGGAAATTACTTTTTTGCACAAATATTTCCAAGGGAAAGCTCCGAAATTGTCGTAAGACACATTCAATTAGAAATATGTATAACCATCAGCAGGTCATCATATGGCAGGTAATAAAATTAATTAAATAAAATATTAATATTATTTTTGTTAATTATATTACTTTGCATACCAACCTTTTATTATACTATCTATGTCGGCTTGAACTTTATTTTGCATTTGACTTAAGGTACTGAGTAGTAATCGAGGAGGAACTGCCTCAGGACTGTTGTACACTAGTGATAACGCACGCAAATCCCCAGCCAATTTTCTCGCAGTTTTTTTCAAATCCACCGATCCAACGGTTTCGCTTAATGTAACTACTGTGCTGTCTATCATGTTTAATGTCTGCTCGGAAAGTACATGTGCTGAGACCTAAACAAAGAAAATAACAAGTCAATTAACGTTACTCTTAATTTTAATTAAAATGATTTTATTTTAATCAGATTTTATTCTGGTCAGATTTTGTCCTGGTCAGACTTTATTCAAATAAGCAAAGCTGCAAACACTTACCTTGGGGAAAAAAGTAGCCAAAAACCTATAGATCGCATCAATAGTTAACGAAATTCTCTCATCAAGCAGAACGGAATCAATGTAATCAACAAAATAATTGCATGATGTTAGTATAGTGATGTATTTTTTGTCAATTTGCTGTAAGAAATAAATTTTTTATGAGTTGTGAAAATTACTATTTTATTGTTTGTATGTTAATTTTCTCTGGTTGCCTTAAAAATTATAAATCGGTACCAACCTCATTGTTAAGGATATCCAACCATAACTTTGGAAAAAATGTGGAATGTAGGGGGACCGTTTCAAAGCCCACCATGGCACTTAATGTTATTAATGTATCTGTTAAAGTGTCAGTACTGAGAGAAAACCGACAAAGTACATCAATAAGGTCGTGATAAGGAGCAAAAAACTTGTCTAAAGCCTCGTCGTAGTCTGGGTCAAGACCCTAGAAAAAAGAAAATTTCAGTTTTCTTTACCTTTGGAATATTTACTTAAATAATAATTGAGTCGTTTATTTTGGAAGTGACTTAAGTTCATTGATATCTTATAGAAAATTGTATATGACTCTTTCTCAAGAACTGCATTCAGTCTATTTACAATCAATTTATCATTTTTCCATTAGAAATCTTTAGCCCTTTAAAAACAGGATCGTCCATAAATCTTGTTGATATCAAATCTTTTCTTCTTCTTTAAGTAATTTCAATACTTCAGTTATTATCAAATTTCATGTAATTGTATAACCATTCTGTCTTTGCTGAGATAGTCATTTGATGGTATAATTTTCTATTTATTGTCATTAGACAACACCAGACACAAAAAAACTTCTTCTTGGGTAATGTTATTATTATACTTAAAATCTAAGCACGTTATAACTCTAAATTATAAAATGTCGTTAACTCTTGTTTATTTCTGTATGAGGACTGTTGTTGGGTTACCCGCAGCTTAGCATTACAAGCCTTCTCAAATGAAAGTCATTTAATACATCAGAGTCCTTTCTAAAACAATTTATGAAACTAGGCCATATTCAAAATAAACGGATCATTTAGTAAAATAATGAACAATTAAAGATAATTAAGAAACGATTAAATAAAACTTACTCTGGTACATTCTAACTGATTATTTGGTACCGTCATTTGAACCATGGGTCTAGCAGGCCTCCCTACACCTTTCCCGGTAACAGAAGGCATAGGATGGTTTCTTCTGGGAAAATACGGCCCGAGTGGGACAGCATCTCGGGTGTCTTGAAATGCAGAGTGGCAGTGGGACAGTAGTGGCACCATGACTTGTATGACCTCAGCGGGCATCATTATTGTGACCTCTCGAATAATGTTGATGCAAAGTTCTCGCATTTCGGCAGGGTTGTACGTGTTCAGCAGAGACGCCAGCTTCCTTATGACTTCTATCCAGTCTTTCGAAGACATTAGGAGAGCACGCGCTTCCTTTGGTTCCCGCAGTAGGCGAACACATCTGACGAGCTCTAAAAGGATGCTGAGGATTTCTATGAGTTCTCCAGTAATGTGGCAGGCGGTGGCTTCGTGTAACATAATGTGAAGGTTTTGAAATGATTCAAATACGGTTTGTAAGCCGTTGTTGTAAAGCACGAACAGCTTGTCTTCGTTCGTGTCTACTAGTATCCTGTAGATTGATATGAGGGTTGACCAACTAGTCCGACCGTCCAAACACTAAAATTGTTAACAATTAAATAAGTCAATTTTATAACATTTTGAAAACTATATTGGCAACTAGCAAACACACTCGTTCTTCGAACAGAGTTAGAGTAAATAGTTTTTTTTAAAAGGGCCGAGTGTGAAATGTGCATGGAGAGAGTGGAAAAGAAGCGAAGACATTGTTAGAATGAGAAGGATCGGTGAGCCTATTGTTTAATGGTTTACACACTCTATTTTCTTCATCTTAACTATCTCTTCATCCCTTTCTAGTTTGCCTCACTTGTCCCGTCCCGTACCCTTCCTTAGTTTTACTTTATGTAAATTTAGTTTTAATACATTTTATTTTAGACCACTTTATTTTATTTCGCTTCTCGTTCTCCTTCCCATTTCAATCCCAAGGTTTTGTTTTATATAAAAAACTTACAAGGGGTAAATTTACAAGTGATGAAAATTTGAAATTTCCTATTTTTCCTATTGATTGGTATTTGATATTTCTTCCCATTCTCATGTTTTATTTTAATTTAATAATAATAGTATATAGTTCTCGTTATAGTTTCGGGTTCTTTCCCGTACCCTATCCTTATTTTATTTTAATGTAATTATAATTGACTTAATTTAGTAATGGAAAATTTAGAAAATAAATTTTTTAAAAATATTATTAATATTCGTCTATATAAATGATATGAAGAGGATATAATTATTAGTTCATTAGAAAATCAAATTGAACATGTTTTTCAAGCTATTAATATCAACCACCAAAAATTAAATTTTACTTTCGAAAAATGAAAACATAATAAAATGAATTTTTTTAATATAACTTTAATTTAAAAAAATACTCAAATACACATTTCTTGATTTACAAAAAATATTTGGACAGAAAGATATAAATTTTTTATCAAATTGTGATTTGAATAGTAAAAAAAACTATAATATTATGTTTGGCAAATAAAGCAAATAAAGTATGAATTTCAAAATACTGCCATTAAAAAAATTAAAATTCCTATAAGAAAAATAAAAATAAAAAAAAACCGAAAATTTTGTTAATAAAACAATAGAATTGACAAAATTAAAAATAGGTAAGTGTGCGCTCATGGGGTACAAAATTTCGGGTTAAAAGCGATTTATATAGGTAAATTAGGACTGGAACAACGATTTAAGTAATAAAATATATGGTTTAGGCACAAATTCATGAAAAATTGACGATTTAAAGTGCAAACCTAACATCGAACTGAACGACATAAACCATTATTTATCCATATCAATGAATACTTTCCTAAATAATAGTTAAAAATTGATTTTTAAATATGTATGTAGGATGACCATCAGCACGTATTATATGGAATGCATATCTCAGATGCACTCTGAATAATTTTTGAAGATTATTTCTTTCAAATATTTACTGTAATGGTGACTAATATGATAACTTTGAAGTTCAAATTTTCAATCACATATTTGAGCATTTCGAGTGGTATTTGGCCAATGACTCGAGTAATGTTGGCCTCCAATTCGTCAATCGTAGCTGGCTTATCCATGTAGACTTTGAACTTTATGTAGATTCAAAGGAAAAAGTCTAGAGGTGCATTGTCACATGACCTAGACGACCAATTCACTGGTCCAAAGCGTGAAATGAAAGGGTTTCTTCCTCGTTGGCATAGTAGAACCTTAGATGGGTTGTTCTCAAGTGTTTGAATACTGCTACAATGAGACAAATAGATTGATCTTGGCTACTGAAGGAATCCAATTGCTCAGGGCTCCCGTGCAAAGGCTTTAGAAGATATTGGCTTTTTTTAGTTGATTAGTAAAACCAACCAACTTGTAGAACTTAAATTTTAATTTTGGGTTTTATTTACTTCAACGATGTTTACTTGTCACCCGGAATCTTACCCTAGCGACGGAAACTCCCTGACACAATGTCATTGTCTCCAAATTTTAGATTTTTCCCATGAGCAGTTTTGGCTGTGCGTTCATGAGTCATTAAATGGATGACTAGATAGTATTTGCTCTTTATAAGTGTAGATACAATAGAAAAGAAATGTGTTTGATATTTGAAAATTACATTATTAAATTTAAATAAATATTTTAGAAGAAAATGAAAAATGTTTATTTCAATTTTTTAAGCTTTCTCTTCTTTTCCTATTAATTGTTTTCAACCGAACATACAAGAAAAGTTGTTCAGAATAAAGATATTTTCTTGTAGTTACGTTCATAATAATTTCTTACAAGAAATGTTTTGATTCAACTTTTAAATACATTTTTTTCGAGATAAAATAAAATGTAAAATCTCATAAAATTTTATACTAAAAGTAATTTCCCATGCGTTGTTACACTCGATAAAATTTATTCATATTCTTTAGAATTTGGTATTCTTTTTCGATGATTTTTAAATGTTTCACAACTTCTTTTAAATGAATTTCATGCACATATGTGAGCATACTTTGCTGCTATATATTATTTCCGATATCAGAATTGTTAAGAGTAGGGGCGAAAACCATGATTAAATATTTAGACAGGGTTTTTGAATACAAATTTTAAAACATTTTAAAATAAAAGACAATAAAATTTGGATAATACGAGCGACACGACATAATTAATAATTAACTTACAGATAAATAGGTTGATAGAGTTGTTCTCCTGAAGCTGCATATCTCCCGCTGTTCCGTTTCTGTCATCTCAGGATGCTTGCTGACCATAATTTGCATTAATTTATACAGTTCTTCCACGGCCTAAAAAAGAGAGCAGAATTAGCCGGCTTCTCGATAATTCTGTTCTTGATCATCAGACACCAATAATTGACAATAGATACCGACCAGTGTTACAACTGCCTACCAGTATAACGCAGGAAATAAAAATATAAAAAATCTTACTGAGCCCTTAACTAGTAGATATCTATAGCCGGTCATCGTCAGAGGTTGATCTGTATGAACATGTCATGTCAATGAAAGCGTATGGATGAAAGTGACTTTAGGAGAAGAGAAAGATTGTACTCACTGATGGATACTGCGTCGGGTGTGGTGTGATGTTTTTGAAGGCCCATTGGAGATTTTGGTGTTGGGCTAGGTGCCTCGTGAAGACTCTCGAGTGTTGGCACATCATTCTGAGGAGGCCGTAGTAGGCTGGCAGCATCGCTCTGTTGTACATCACAATCTCTTGATCATCGTGGTCAGCCCTATGACGATAAAGTGTTATAGCATTGAATATAGAGTATATAAAGAAGGCCAATCCTAATGGCGAGAAATTCCACTTTTTACTGCCTAAGCGAAAGTGGTGGCGCATAGCGGTGATTAGCGCAACTTGATGACGCAAAGTATGGTTG
>JAWQRP010001510.1:0-18837 GCA_033557875.1 Quadriops clusia | reverse complement strand
TTTTTGTGTATAATTGAGGACAATGACTTCAAAACGACCCTATATCTTCTAAACTATCCTATCTTTGTTCACCAAACCAAAAGGGCCTTATTTTAAATTCATAGGGAAATCATAATCCTGCGTCAAATTTCCTCGACATCCTTCAGGAGCGACGCCATAAGGACATTTTCACCGATTTTTGTGTATAATTGAGAACATTGACTTCAAAACGGCCATATATCTTGTAAACTATCCTACCTTTGTTCACCAAACTAAAAGGGCCTTATTTCAAATTCTTTGGGAAATCATAACCTTGCGTCAAATTTGCTCGACATCCATCAGGACTATATAGAAGAAGACAATAATGTCCAAAAGACCCAGTATATTATAAGTTATTCGACCTTTGTACATAAAACTAAAAGATCTTTTCTTTAAATTAACTGGGAAATGATACTTAAGCATTAAATTCGCTCCGTATTTTTCAGGAGCGTTGAAATAAGATCATTTCTTTCGATTTTTATACAGTGGAAACCATAATGTCCAAAAAACCTAATATTTTATAAACTTTTCAACGTTTTTACTCTTAACCAATAGAGCTTTACTCTCCAGTTTTGGGAAACATGTTTCAGCATCAAGTTTGCTCGACATTCGTCAAGTGTGAGGTAACAAATTTGACGCAGGATTATGATTACCCAATGAATTTAAAATAAGACCCTTTTGGTTTGGTGAACAAAGGTAGGATAGTTTAGAAGATATAGTGCCGTTTTGAAGTCATTGTTCTCAACTATACACAAAAATCGGTGAAAAAGTCCTTATGGCGTCGCTCCTGAAGGATGTCGAGCAAATTTGATGCAGGATTATGATTTCCCAATGAATTTAAAATAAGGTCCTTTTGGTTTGGTGAACAAAGGTAGGATAGTTTAGAAGATATAGGGCGGTCTTGAAGTCATTGTCCTCAACTATACACAAAAATCGGGGAAAAAGTCCTTCTGGCGGCGCTCCTGAAGGATGCCGAGCAAATTTGACGCAGGATTATGATTACCCAATGAATTTAAAATAAGGCCCTTTTGGTTTGGTGAACAAAGGTAGGATAGTTTAGAAGATATAGGGCCGTTTTTAAGTCATTGTCCTCAACTTAACACAAAAATTGGGGAAAAACTCCTTATAGCGACGCACCTGAAGGATGTCGATGTCGATGTTCCAATTAATTTGAAGTAAGGCCCTTTTGGTTTGGTGAACAAAGGTGGGATAGTTTAGAAGATATAGGGGTATAGTTTGGATATTAATCATTAATTTAAAACTTTTCATGTTAGAGATTTTCTATTAAAATTGATGAAAATGTTAAAATTTTCTATACTTGACAAATAAAATTCAATGTTACTATTTAGAATTTTCAGCGAAAATGTACTGTATTACGGTTTTCCCTATCTAAGGTTCGAGAATATGCGTCCGGATTAGCGAAGTTTCAAACCGCTGCTGGAATCCGTTGCTATCGTCACCCTAATATATAACTTTACCTACTAAAAAACCACAATGAGACAAATTCTTATCAAAACAAGTCAGCATAGATTCAACTGGGAATAAACTCAGCCTCAGCGACTCAAATCGACCCATAATTTTTTTTTCAGGCTCACTGGAAATTTGTCGAAATTAAAAAATAAACAGAAGAGAGAATAAATACAGCCAAACCAATGAGAGTCGCCAAATACTTGCCCAGTAATCGCAACAAACAAACTCTCAAACCTGACAGGCGATGAAGACTCAAAACATAAACTAACAAGTGATAGCACAACTATTACTCCTTTAACAAATCTACAAGTAGATGTACTAAAAAATGGCTATGGAATAAAATCTTTCCCAAATGACCATCCTATTCAGCTAACAAATTTTAAACGACTATTATCAAACCCCTAGTAACCAAAAAAACGGAATTTCATATCTATCTACAAATGATGAAATTAAAAACAAACTCTTATACTTAGATTGTATTCTGTAGCAATATTAACGAAAGAATCGCAAACAACTGTTGTCATGCTTCTACGTTGAACTAAAACCTCCACAAACAAACAATGAAGGAATATACCAAATTGAATTTCTACTACAGGTATTTCAAGGTAAAGTATGCAAACTTCCCTATAAAAACGAAAAATACCCTAGTGTATGCAATCACATCGGTATGTTCATACAAAAAAACCATTTGCGATCGTAGTCCACTGAGTCATTATGAGATGCTACAAAATGGCTCTCAAAGAGTAAAAAACTGTCTCCTAAAAAATTCCTAAAGCAAAATTACGTAAAAAATAATATAATATCGACATGAGAAGGCAATGTGAAATAAAAAAAAAAACTCATTTTCAGAATTCGTACAATGCTTTTCTATACTGGTTGGATTTTTATGCTCTTGAATTTTGTCAGCTAATGCTGACACACTTCGATTGCTAATCAATTTACAATCCTTAATGAGTAACAAAGTTTCTAAATGTTTAAAGCTTCTGTTTGGTATTCCACCTCCTTTTTATGGAGACACCATAGAAACAAGTTTGTTAGTAAGAAATATATAGAAGCATTGACAGGGCGCCCTGAACTTCAGAATTCGCAAGAAGCAGACTGCAAATCGATAAGTGGTCCTCCATTTTAATACAGTCCATTTGCTACATTTTTGGGTCCTTCGAGCCGGATTGTTGCCGTTTGTATTGACTTCATTATTTTGTTTATATTTGTGACGTTCGTTCGAGCCCAGGCAGTTGGTTTTTTACCGTGCGTCAATTAAATTCGTTTTGAACCCAGGCTGTTCATTTCCATATTATGGCTCCCAATCTAAAACTGTTGTTTGCTGAACGGGAGAAATTGTTTCAACGTACGCAAATTTTGTACGATTTATCAAAGACAGTCATGCAAAACCGGACGCAAGTACCCGTTTTTGAAGCGCGGTATGTCATGCTTGAAAGAACTTTTGAAGAATTTCACGAGATCCATCGATCTATTGTCGATACAATTTTAACTGATAACGCACACGCTATTATTGATTATTCGCCAGTGTTGACTTTTGAAGAGCTTTATTATGAAATCAAAGCGGTTGCTAAAGTAATTTTTGCAATACCCATGCCACACACTGTACCTACACACATCGGAAGTTCTCGTTTGCCAAAAATTGAACTACCAAAATTTAACGAATCTATTAAACACTGGAAAGTATTTTTTGACAGTTTTAGGTCGTTAGTCCATGAAAGTCAAAATTTATCTAAAATTGAAAAATTTCACCATTTATTAAATTCATTAACTGGTCCGGCAGCCAGTATTGCGAAGAGTTTGCCACTGATGGAGGTAAATTATGACATTGTGTATCAGATGCTCACTGATAAATATGAGAATAAAAGAATCCTCGGTTCAGATTTGTTGGATACATTGTTTGTCTTTAAACCCTTAACAGTTGAGTGCGCGGTTAATTTGAATATGTTTTTGGAGACTATTTTTGAGTGTGTTGCTTCACTTGAAGCGCTAGAAATTCCAAACCTTACAAGTTTTATTTTGTTTCACATTGTATTTAAGGCTTTGCCCCCTATTACACGTAAACAATTTGAAACATCTAACGTCGATACAAAGATTCTTACCTTTGAGCGGTTGATAGATTGTGTCCGGAAACAGTCGGGAATTTTGGAACATTCTCAAGATGACAACGCGGTAGGTATCTAGCAGTGTTTCTAAGGTTATACAGCCAAAAGTTCCAATTTCAGCTTTTAAGCACAACTCAAAACATTCATTTGTGTCATCCGCAAATTCTAATTGTCCTTGTTGTGGTAATTCCCATTCTATCTACAAGTGCCCTACATTTTTAGGTCTAACACCTAATGACAGAAGAGCTAGGGTTGAAAAGTATAAATTGTGTTTCAATTGTTTAAAAGGTTCTCATCAATCTGTCGATTGTAGTTCAAAGACAAATTGCTCATCCTGTAATAGACGTCATCATTCTCTTCTGCATTTAGAAAATGCTTTAGCGCATTCCGTTTCCACTGATGTTGATCATACGGGTACGGTGATTTTGGGAACTGCAGTCATTCATGTGGGATTTGGCTCATGTGAATTTCAGAGAGTGAGAGTTTTAATTGACTCTGGCGCTCAAACTTCTTTTATGACTACCGCATGTGCTCAACGTCTCGGTTTAAGTTTGAGAAAATGTGACATGAGGGTGTGTTTAGGCAAAGTCAAAGGTAAAGGTCATTGTAATATTCGATCTAGATTTCCAGAAGTCCCCGAATTCGCTGTTGACGTGGTAGTTATTCCCAAGATAACTGCAGATATGCAGGTTCTTCAAGTGCCTGATTAAGTAGTACAACAAGTTATAAAACTTAAATTAGCAGATCCTGGATAAACCGTCAAGGATAGATATTATTTTAGGCGCAGATGTTTTTCCTGCATTGTTTGACGGCCAAAAGTTTAAACCTTCCGAGAATTCCCCTTGGGCTTTGAATACTGTATTTGGTTGGATAATAGCTGGCAGTTTTACCTCACATCGTAAACCGGAAGGAAGATATGCTCTTTCTGCCACTCTGATTCCTTTGGATGAAGCACTTAATCGGTTTTGGGAGGTGGAAAATGTTCCTTCTCTTGTTCATGTTAGCCCTGAAGATAAGATTTGTGAAGAATTATTTGAGCGGTTGCATTATCGCTTAGGGACTCTTTAGAGCGCCGCCTAGCTCGGTGTCCTGAACTTAAAGAACCTTATTTTGATTTTTTGAAAGAGTATGAATTGTTAGGTCACATGCGACTTAACAAGGATGTAAGCGAAGCTAAATATTTTATACCTCATCATTGTGTATGCAAGCCAACCACTAGCACTACCAAGCTTCGTGTTGTGTTTGATGCTTCATCACATGTTTTTAATGCCCGTTCATTGAATGAAGTTCTGTATATTGGACCCAAGTTACAAGAAGATATTATCGAAATAATTACCAAATTTCGATTATATGCTTACGTTTTCACCACGGATATTGTGAAAATGTACCGACAAATCCTTGTACGCCCTGAGAATTATTCGTGTCAAAACATTTTATGGAGAAATTCTCCGCACGATCCAATAAAAGTATTCACATTGAACACTGTTACTTACGGGGTGTCTTCTGCCCCATATTTAGCTTTGCGCACGTTGCAACAGCTCGCGGTTGATGGAGCGACTGATTTTCCTCTAGCTTCACAGTGCTAATGAATTGAGTGAATGTTTGGAGTTGAAATCTCAATTGATTGATTTGTTGAACTCGGGAGGCTTCGAGTTGCGTAAATGGACTGCTAATCCCATGGATCTATTAGCCGACATTCCTCAAGAACATCGGGAAGCAGGATTATCGTTTGATGCAGAATTAGAAACCAATTTTAATGTATTAATTTTACAATGGGACGCAAGTTCAGATTCATTTACCTACAAAACGACGATTGTTCCGTCGGTTGTTACGAAGCGTTCAGTGTTGAGTTGTTTAGCTAGAATTTTTGATCCTTTAGGTTGGTTGGCTTCTGTTGTTTTCCAGGCAAACACACTTACGCAATCACTTTGGAAATTAGATATGGGATGGGATGATGACGTTCCTGTCAACTTCCTTAGAAACTGACATTCTTTTCTTGAGGATCTGCTGCTTTTGAATAAAGTCAAACTTCCACGGTTTGTGTCAACAGTAAATTCTTTGCGTTTTCATTAGTTGGTTTTTCAGAGGCATCTGAATTAGGTTATTGTGGAGTAATATACTTCGTAGAAGTATGTAAGCATGAGGTCAGGGTATCATTGTTAATTTCTAAAACTCGTGTGGTTCCTTTAAATGTGTTACCAACATCCTTTCTACAGTGGTAAATGTAGAAATGATATCTGCATTCACTGGTGCAGTTTTAGCTTGGCTTCGAACTCCTCCTTATTAATTTATATATATAATAAATTTTATATATTGGACGCAAGTTACAAAAAGATATTATCGAAATAATTACCAAATTTCGATTATATGCTTACGTTTTCACCACGGATATTGGGAAAATATATCGACAAATCCCCGTACGACCTAGGATTGTTCATATCAAAACATTTTATGGAGAAATTGATTTTCCTTTAGCTTCACAGGCGTTACAATCTGCAACTCAACTTGATGATATCGTTACTAATGACTTGAGTGAATGTTTGGAGTTGAAAACTCAATTGATTGATTTGCAGAACTCTGGAGGCTTCAAGTTGAATAAATGGACTTCTAGTCACATGGATCTATTAGCCGATATTCCCGAAGAACATCGGGAACCAGCACAATCGTTTGATGCAGAATTAGAAACAAATTTTAACGTATATTGGGTTTACAATGGGATGCAAGTTTAGATGCATTTACCTACAAAACGACGATTGTTCCATGGATTGTTACGAAACGTTCAGTTTTGAGTTGTCTAGCTCGAATTTTTGATCCCTTACGTTGGTTGACTCCTGTAATTGCGTTTCAAGGGACTTGACTTGGTCACAGTTGTTGCAGTACAAGTTGTGGTGGTCTGACCCTGATTGGCGCATATTATCCTGTTCTGTTTGGCCTTCTAGTTTTGTTAAAAAGAAATGTGAAACTGTTTTTTTTGGAAATTCGAGACTCACCAATGGAATGTTTGCAGATTCATATTGAACCCCATTCGCGTCTTTCAAATGATTATCGTAAATTGAGTCCTTTAACTACTAACGAATTAGATACTGCTTTGCACAGACTAATTCGTTTGGATCAGGTATTTTATTTTGAATCTGACATTGAGGTGATTAGAGAAATAGGCTCAAGCAAATTACATTTAAGGGGACCATTTCCATTTATTGGCTCCTGTGGTTTACTCTGGGTGGGGGGTAGATTACAAAACGCGGATATTAGTAGCGCTACTAAAACTCCCATTATTTTGCACAAATCTAATCGCATTAGTAAATTATTGATAGATCATTGTCATCGCATTTATTTGCACGTTGGGCCACGTTGTTTACAAGCATTGTTGAATCGAAAATATTGGATTTGTGGAATTCACAATTTAATTAGGTGTAGGTTGGCAAAATGTTTGGAATGTTCAAGAATTAAGGCCATGCCTCTTTATTCTATTCCAGAATATGAGTTTCAATCGGTCACGGACGTTAGGCTTAGTCGTTGGCAATTGATCCAAAAGGCATCGCAACATTTTTCTGCCTAAGAAGATAGTTTACCATGTGCCACCGGCATCTCTTCACTTCCATAGCTGATGACCAAAAATGAAGTTTATGGTTTATACAGAGTGAAGAAAAAATCCTGGAACTCGTAAATAACTTCTAAATGGTTTGAAATGTAGAATTTAAATTTACAGAGTTATAATAGCATCAAACAATCTAACAGATAACAGTAAAAAGATCAATTTACATACTTTCTCACCTCAACTTCATGAGCTCTCCAATACTGTGGAATCTTCATTTTTAAACAACTATATGGTAACTCAACGAAAAAAGTCGTACAGACCTCGACGATATAGCGTTGTACTCCTATCAAACCCCCCTTTCAAATGAACCCTCACACGACGCCGCAATGGATTTAAGATTTTGTCGCCCCTTTTCCCCCCGCTCATGCATGGGGGGAATGTATATGGATATTTTTACTGTCATCTGATAGATTGTTTGACGCTATTACAACCTGTAAATTTCAATTCTATATTTCCAACCGTTCAGAAGTTATTTAGGGGTTGCGGGACTTTGACTCACCCTGTATGTAGTAACTTGCCATTTCATTTAAAAAAATCATATAGCAATTCTTAATTCAAAATGCAGTTTAGTTTAATTAATCATTAATTTAATTGTAATGTAATATAATTTATTATTATTTTTCTGGTTTTTTAGTCCTAAACCTCCTAAAGAAGCCCATGGCATGAAACGCGCATAGAGGAATAAAATGTTAAAATAAAGTTCAACATTATTAATTGAAGATGTAATAAAAAACAAAAATCCCATGAAACGTACCTACCAATCCAACGTAGGTAATGCCAAAGTTTTTATCAAGATTTTATTTTTGTTTTATTTATGTCGAAATACAAAAAGTTATTTAAATGAAATACACAATCCTGTTCAACTCAGTACATAATATGACAGCAGTAGGTAGTAACATTCTACGAAAGAACTGAAATCAACAAACCTGGAAAGTCATTAAGAATTAGAAACCCACCCGTATCGAGAAATTTATGTCAACCTCGCCCGACTTATTGGAAATGCACGATACGGCAAAACTTTCAAGTAGATCCTGTGCGGAACAAACAATGATCGCTTAAATAAACCCACAGACGGTTTTTTTCTCCGCCCGAATCACAAATAAAAGCTCGGAAAATGAACTGAAAACTGTATATCAGATGGTTTATCGTTTTGTTTTCTTAGCCCGGTTGCAGTTTGCACAACTCGTCGGGCGCCCGGAGAAATCCGGGGGACGGCAGCGCCATATAATACCCGCGTTACGAATATTTTCCGTAAACGAGCAAGTAAGCTCATTTCACCAGACAGTTATATGTGTGAGTTAGGGCGTTTCTTTTCCTTTTAGTCTGCCCGCTTATCTTGCCACTAAATTTCTGATTTTAATGGAAGTGCGGGGCGAGGGGAGAGCGGAACGCGCCGAGGCACTGTACGCGCCAAAAGCTGTACTTAAGTTTTATGCGCCCTTTTTAAATTAGGTCTATTGTTATTGACCATTTAAAGCAATCTTAGAACGTCTGCGGAATATTGCGCGTCTCGGATGGATCACGATTTTAAAGTGATTGGGGTGAGATTTAATATTGCCCTTTACGTACTCTGAATGAAAGTCGTTACTCTTTTTGCTCGCTAGATGGAGAATTTGGGACACGATTGTATGCAAACTGGTTTCGTTGTAGAGTCTATTACAGTTTTCTGCAGTAAAAAAGGTCAGACGGGATGGGTTCAATTTTATAGCGGATTCACACAGTCCAGTGCATTCTATAGAACTGTTTAAAACTTTCTAAAACGTGCGACCGATAATAAAAATGTCGATTTTGAAATACGCTTTACTATTATACTAACCGTTTTGTATACGCCCCTAAACTACTGTTTGGCTTTTAAGAATTGACAATATCAAAGAACACACATTTTACCTATTACACATTGCTGCTTGTTTATGCCTATGTGTAAGGTTTCATATTTAAATTTATGGCCAGCGTTCCTAAAAATTCCGTAGTAATTAGGCCGAAGTGAAACCGGTAATTTTTTTATTTGTGGAATTATTATGCGTCCTATAGCCAGAGCTTATGTATGAATAATAAACCCGTAACTCTCTCTGGTCAGGTGTAATAAGTCACATCGAATTTTAAACAGTTCCCACTCTACATAATAAAGTATAACTTTTCAGTATACAAAGTATAATTTTGTTAAAGCCACAAAAATGTTAACCAAGGAGACGAGTTTTTGGGCGTGTCGTGCTGGATGAAATTGCGTATATTCAGACAAAATGTAATTACGTTTTTGTTTGAGAACCGAAACTCAGTTTTTGGAAGTTCCACCTTTTTATTACCCCACAATTAACCGACTGCGTAGGTAAAAACGTGCCCCGGAATATTCCTCGGGCAATATTCAAATAATAAAATTAAACATCCATTTTCGCCACGCGTTAAGTGCAAAGTAAGTTTATTCAAATTTTACACGCGCTGTATGAATATTGCGGGGCTTGTTTTGCCAAGAAAGATTATGGGGGTTGATGGGGGCGGACACGGGCGACTAGATCGGCCGGCAGTTATGCGAGGGTTGTATTTGTTCGGGCGATAAAGGGTGATGGACGGGTATGTCCGCACATAACCACACATCCAGGGGAAGCCCCGGGGTGAGAGATCGACCGGAACCTACCATATTATCATATATCGCCGAAGATTGGACGTTGGATTACTGGGGGAGGGCTAAACCCAATTTGAATTTTAATTTACAGGGTGATGTATGTTGCTAAAATTGCAGTGGCCGCTTCCAAATGATGCATTGTTCAATTTTCGTAGTGTATCACACGCGCCACTGCTGATTTATCTTTGCTCTGAGCGTTTTTAATTGGGTTAGCGTTTTCCGTTCATTGCACAACCCTTCCGCGGATGTTATAAATTTATGATGTGAAATATTTTTTATCATGTAGTTACGGTTATGGTACGTCCTCGGGGTGCCTTTGACCAGTTCATGTTTCGTTCTACGAAACATTTTAGAAAATATCTTATTTGCGCATAGAGTACACAAAGCCGGACTAAGCCAGAACAGTGAAATTAAAGAAAAAATCGAATTATTTCAAGTGCATGAGATACAAAAATCTGCACCATATGGAAAACTGTTCTACTAGATATTTTATGTATAGTAGAATACTACTATACATTTGTTGTATTGTTTCACCAACACTTTATGTTGGTTTTTACTAATTATAATCATGTTAATTTTTTAATCTGTTTTTAATATTTTCACTTAGATTTTATATACTTATTTAGGGTAAGATGATGTAATGTTTGATATTTTTATTGATATAGTGTTTCTTTCTTAATATAGCAGTACATTATATTTATGGATTATACATAGTATACTTATAAACACTAGGAATCGTAAACTGTTAATTAGAATGTCATATAAAGCTTTGGTTAGTATGTTCAACTTAATTTTTCGTTACACAATAAAGTAACACGTTTCTGTTAACATTTGTTGATCCTCATCAAAATATTTCACTGCGAGCTTCAATATTGTCCATCAGGCAGGTTAATAAATCCTCTCCGCTCTAAATTCTTTATTTCATTTAAATATTTGGACAAATTATAAAATGATCTAAATTTTCAAATTTACAAACTTTGTGTGTCAACTTATACACATTTTATGATAATCAAAATAAAAAACTATAGGATATAACCATTTTTATATTTCTCAAATCACAGGTATACGTTTCCCAAATTTTTCTCCTGAATTTGAACCCAAATTTTATCTTTGTAATGTTTTGTCCTAAAACCATCAGCAAACAAGTTTCCCATGTGGTGCCAGATATTTGTCACAGATTGAGTTTAAATACATTTAAAAGTGAGCAAAACCATTTGTAAAATAACGCACAGATGCTATTTCATTTAGCTTCAATAGTAGTAATAACCGTCATGGTAAAATTGATAATAATGGTAACACTTAATAACAATTATAAAGGGAATGAAAGCGGCCCGCACACTCTCAGCCTAAAATCACCTTTATCTTGTTGTGTTAAGGCGAATATGCAACATTAAGTATATAAGCTGGTAGGTCCCTATGGACCTTCACCATCAACCCTGACTTTTACTGATCGTAAAATAGTCGTAACCATTAATAAGTATCTGTCGTAAAATTGATTGTTGTTGACACGTTTCGGAAAGACAGAAGGCGTGATGTTTTATGCCGAGCCGAGCCCATAACGCGTGTTTTATTGCAGAAAATTAGTTTTACTGGTCGTAATTTTTAATATCTTTAGTACCGCTGCATTCAAGTGGTTTCGGTAGCTGGGAACGATTTTATTATGGGTGTATCATTTTACTGCTGCACTGCTTTGTCAGGCGTTAAAATCAACAACCATTTTGAATACATTCGTACGTAAACAGATACACCCCTCTTCATTTTTTATCTAATAAAACTAAATGTGCTGCTCAGAAGCCAATATTTTCTTCTGTGAATTATTTGAACAAATACTAAGTTTTGTACAAAGAAAATATTGTAAAAAGATATAGCCGCTTCGTGTGCCAAAAATATTCACGGTCTCACAATAAAACGTTACGAAAAAGCAATGGACCTCATGATTCGAAAAACTCACAAACTTTCTTTCACGGTAAATTGATCTCGATTTGATTTATCGCGGCGCGCTTAGCTCCAGCAAAATCTAGTTTCTTTGCGCTCAGACTGTGACTCTCTTCGAACTTATCCGCCGATATTAACTCATGCTTATGGCTCCAGGCAGCGGAGTTCATTGTAAAATTCCCCGCCCCTGTGCTGGGGAATTACCTAAATAACTTCGGAAAAGAAAAGAGACGCAAGAAATGATGTACGATAGCTATACGGCCAGGTATGGAATTCTCCGCGCTGGACTCTTTCTTGTTCCTTTTCGACCCCCCGAAATGACGAATGATCTGGTCGGACACATGAACAAAACGCAAGATTAAGATATCTTGAGGTATATACCAGTCATGTCCAACGAGCGAGGCGAGGTACCTACGTTCTTGTTTACGATAAACTGGTTGGAGAGATTAATGACACAATTATGTATAGAGTTGTTTCCAATCTGCATTTTTCCTGCTCTGCCATGGGAACTTACCAAAATAATCGTATTTAAATTACTTTTCTTTCTACCTACCGAGTACAATAGCCATACTTAATTCACAACCCCTTAATTATATCGTTTTCGAGGCCTCTTATTACGTTACTACCAACAAATTGTAGTGACGCTATAGGTACTGTTAGATTAATTAATGTTTCCAAACACAGGTTTATTCTTTACTAAAAATACAGCAGAAACCGTTATTAAGTGATTTGTCTTCCTTTTATTCCGCCTCGCTCGCCCCGTCTGCCTTCGCCCGCGCTCCCTGCTTTACCGGCCCCAGTGCCACCTCGTCATCCCAGTGGCGTGGCTCTAACAGTACATACTTATTTTTTTCCGTAAAGGTTCAAGAACTGAATAATTAAATAACCATGTACAGTAGCTTATCTAAAAAGAAACTATTTCCCAAGAAATATGTTGCTCAGACGAAGTAATGTGATTTTAAAGCGCCATTATGTACGGTTACCTAAGACCTATACATACAAAATGCTGTAAAACCGTAATGTAAACCATGACAATGTTTAATGGTGCGTAAGGATTCAAATCGAGAATTTATAGGTGCTCTTGAGATCAAAAAATGTCTCGCTACAGTAAATAGAACCATAAATTCTACAAATGGGGCAGAAGGTTCTTTCCTTTTCACTCTAACATACGTAATACCTTGTATTTAGTGCTAAAAAATATATGTATTATGTATGTATATCTATTTTGTTGTCGCTTTAGAGGAATTTTGAGTTTAAAATTTATTTTTAGGACTACCCTATTTCCAAACATGGTTTCAAAGCCTAAATGAAGGATATCTTAGGTGAGTACTTTAGATGCAAGTTACGTGAGTCTTAATCAACATTTTTTTCAATATCACCCTTTGGATATCTAATATTCTGCATGGGTAGCTCTTTTGGGAATGTGGCAGTGCAAGATTACATTTATGTTAGAGAAAGACAGTTTCAAAGGCATTTTCCAATTTTTAGAACTGGCGCATAAAGGAAAGGGGAAATTCAGCACGAAACTTGGGCCTGGAGTTACGGTCCCAGACTTACTGTAAAAGAGCATATACGTCACTGTCCGAAAAGTCGTTAAGGAAACAAGAACAATATCTCGAGCAGGAGCGATGCATCGCAGGGGATTCCACAGTAATGGGAATGTTGGAAATAAGAAGAATGCGTATCTGGGTCTTAAAGCATCGTCCGCCACCGCCTGCAGCTCGCGGATTGGTGGAGAAGGAGCCGTTTCCACGGCAACGAGGAGGAACGTGCTGGAGTCCTTCGGCTGCACTAGCTGATTCATTGCCACCTTGAGATGCTTTAATGTTGCTTTTATTCAAATTAACGATTTGAAATATTTCAATGGATTCATATTCTTTTAGATCGTATCTCAGGATTATGTGAGATGTTTACGTGCTCGTTCCACACACTTTTTGTTTTTCTTGTGTCAACCGGGTAGAAGAATACGAGTATATCCTCCTGATGAGATTTTCCTTCATAGGAAACTACATACTTTACTTAAGATCAAATGACAACCAAAAATTTTTGGTTTACAAATTCTTCATATTTAAACCTCCTTTCAAACAAAATTTGATGTTAAATTATTTTACTTATAGGTATAATATATTATTCTAAATATCTGTAAATATTCAAAAAAGTTAAATGGTTATTGAAAAACTAATGCCCAAACAAAAAAATTTAGCATAAGTATTAATTATTAACCAATAAATATTCCATTTGTGTAATTTTAAAACATAATAGGCAATTAAAAACACAGGAGGTAGATTAAAATTATGTCAGCCCCATAACGACTTTACAAAAGGTAAAACCGACCGACCGTAAAACCCATGTATTATGGGCCAAATGTCCTCTAATTATACACCCAGACTGTTATCCAATCAACTAACGACTCTATAAGAAAAACAAATTCCGATATTCTACCTTATAAACATATCAGGTAGTTTTTTTCTATTCAGTAATGTTGCCCGTCAGCAGTCCTATTAATAAACTCCTTTAATTCCGGACTGAGCCCGCGGACCTTCTAAAACTGAACGTATTATTAAGATTCCTCGAAAAGCACATAATGTAAATTTTTTAGTCTTTGTTAAGCCCCGCCTTGACATGGCTTTCTAAATTTACGAGAAAAGATAATGAGATTCTAACAGCAGCTATGGAATACCTGTTCGTATAGCGGACACAGGTTGGCCAACTGATTCATCAGGTCGCTATCAAGAACGGCCATTTTGAGTAAAAGAACTCACTATGGATGCGATTATTTTAATTACTTGTTTACTACATAAAAAGCCTTTTAAAATTAGGAGGACATTAAGGATGTCGAAATATCGATTGCGTGGAAAGAAAGTTTTGGTGTGTCATTTTGCTAATGGAAACGTTGAACTTACACGAGCGACATTTGATTTTTATCGCCCAGGTAGAAACTTAATTAGCCTAAAACTGTCTCATCATTTTTTTTGTTGAAATGTGAACCTTGAAATTATTCACATGCTTTGGCCTGGGTTTCAAAACTTGATTCTTTGAATTCCTGTTAATCCGCTAAATATGCAACAGATGAGTTCCAGTTTCGTTATTAGTTTATTTATTATTGGCAAATTCTTTTCGGTGTCTTTCATCTCCTTCAATGCGGAAATTTTGCTTTTATTAACCAAACATTATTGAAATCTTTCAAATTATACAAGATAATTGCATTAATAAATTGTCATGTTAATTATCTTTTATGTCTGTAATCTTAAATATATAATGTATAGAAAGTAATCTAGAATAAGTTCCGTAAAAATCCAATTATTCCTAATGTCTCTCATCGTGGTTTCTACTCAAATGAAGCTTCTGTTAGTTTACATGAGATAGTTACAATTGTACAATTATTATGCGTGCAACTTAAATGCACTATTTAAGTTTTAAAATTTAGAAATCCTCACATGGAAAAAGATAAACGTATTAGCTACTTAAGTAATGAAAAGTTTTTGATAATTTAAACCATCATTAACGACTAAGAGAAAAATTGTAATTCGTACGCTAAGTATATCAAATTTTACTTTTAGGTGTGAGAAAAAAATGTACCTATCTACAAAGAAGAGAGATAGAAAATTTAAATATCTTTGCTACACACAAAGAAATAGATATTTTTAAAATAAAAAAAAATTTTTTCTAACTAAAAAGTAGGTTTTTGATTAAGATTAAAAACTTTTATATTTAAATTAAATACAATATCATATATTTAAATGAAAATACATTTGAAAATATCAAATGTAACTTTTCCTTAATATTAAAGGATGTACTTTTAAGTTGAAAATAAAAGCCATTTAAAGCAAAAGTAATGTGTTAAAATACAAAATACAAATTTTTAACAACGTTTTAAACGTAGTTTGGGCTTTCCGCACATAGAGGACACCACGTGGCGCTAGATTCGCGTGGCTTGTCGGTTCCATTTGATAACACACATGACCGGGAATATTAAGTAAATGTCGACTATCGAACAAACCTTCTCTCATTGGCAAATCTCCTTGTCACCAGAATCTCAACAATGTACTAGGTTCTCCTATGATGGGAGAGGAACTATGTCTATCTTCGTTTATGTTTAAATGAGTTTAATTAAATCTGGGATTTTTAAACTAAAAACTAGCATTTTAATTTATTAAAAAAGGGACTTTTATTTTAAATACGATATTATTTAAAACAAAATATGATGATATTTGTCTTAAATATGTAATATTGTTGAACTGAAAATTTATGTTTTTAGATTTAATAACATTCGACTTTTGCATTAAATGCGAAATTTTTAATTTAACTTAACATGATTAAAACCAACGGTATTTAATTTAAATGAGTTGATACATTTGAATCAAATACATTTTATTCATTTCAAAAACATCAATCATAGACTGGTTATTAAATGCAAAAATTTTAAAATTACCTGCAATTTTTTTGATTTTAAAGTTAAATTTCTTTGTGTGTACAGTTTAAAATTTCTTGCAGTGTAGCCACTGAGATAATTTAGGGTGACAAAAAATTGATTGTTTCCGGAAAGCGGGCACGCGGAAAGTTTTTCATGCGTTTTATCTAATCATTTATGTATTAGATCTCATCGTACAGAAGCAAACTTACAGCGTAGAAGCCATTATCTCGCGAGCTTTTTGTACGCAAAAATTGCGTGCACGGCCGGAGATTTAATTCTCAAGGGGAAATTTTCGAGTAATGCATTCCCACGAAATAAAATATTATGTAGGTTAAGGTTTGCGCGGGCTTTCCTTGGAGTGCAAGGTAAGCGGGACGCATAATGAAATTTTATTTAAATATTTATGCGAAGGGGCAAATGGGGAGCCGAGATTGCATGACTAAACAACGCACAAGGCGCACTTTTCCTTTGTTTAACGCGTGCTACCCTTAGAAAAAGGAAAGAGTCGTTTGAACAAAGCGAAGGAAGGGATTGAATATACGTACAAAGTAGGTGACAAAGGCTAAAAAAAGCTACGATACACATGCTTACACACAATCGAGTTATTTTCATATGATTCATCGTGAATTAATTCGCTAGTCTCAGTCGGAAATTTCCTAACAGAAACGACAAGACGGAAAATGATTACTAATTTATTCAGAGGTAAGTGGGCAGTTTCGAATAAAGCACCAGGTATTTCGAGGAATATCAGAATTATGAAGCTATTATTGGATACAAAGAATACTTGGCATACTTAAACTTCCCCCTACTTTACTTACGAAATTTTACTTACTATTTGGATCAAACGAGCCACTTTCGAGAAAAAGTTAAATTCAAGGGGGTATGTTTGTCTGATAGTCCTCGCGTGCAATTCCGATTTTTATTAACTTCGCTGCACTGAATATGCAGCAGTTCTATCAAGGATCGTGCAGAATTTTGAATTGTTCAAAATTGGCCCTTTCTTTCGACTGCATTTACTGAAAGGTTAATTAATGCTGCACTCTGTTAAACGATATCGATTCGCCTCTCTCTCTTTACTCATTTGAAAGGTCTACTGGGTGTTTAGCTTACTCCGCAGAAACGTACAATATTTCATGAAATCATGTTGTCGCTTTAATTACTGGTGGTGGTGCTGTTACCCAATCATCCCCGCACACTTCCGACGTAACTACTAAGTAGTAAATTATTCAATAATTGATTACAATATTAAAGGCGAACTAACCTTACAAAGGGTAGTCTTGTCGACGAGTTTAATAATAAAGCTGTTATGGAAATCCAAACTCAAGTGGAAATAATCTTCATCGAGCAGGTAAGGGCAATTATTCAAAATATTTGATATACTAACAACTTAATAAGTACATTTCATGTAAAACATACCAAAAGTAGTGTTGCAACATAAAAATAACAACAAAGTAGCTTAAGTACGATGGTATCGGTGGCAATGTCGTGACAAACAGAAACTTGTTAATTCTTAGGGTAAGCGCCGCCGCTAACATGCAAGTGAAGATTTAAACAATTTGCTTTTTATTTCGCCGTTTACGCAAAAGGTTTTTGCCAACTTTACGAGCTGCATTAGCATATCAAGCTGAAGTGCGCATTAATAATTCAAAAACTTTGAAACGCTGGCCGGGACATGGCCAACTCGTTAGTGCACCAAACTCTTGAACTCCCAAGCTTATTCTTCGCCACGGAAATATCTGTTGCGTCGCATTTCGTATACGGCATGCGAGAACTAAATATCCTAACCTTTAGCCTTATTACCAGGGCGCTTGCTTCCACTCAATCAATTAGTGTTTTGAATAAATTTTCTGCTATAAAACTTTTATGCACATCATTGATTTAATTTGGAAGTTCAAATGCTTTCCGAACTGTACAAAGAGTTCTATGAATAGTAGGTAATTACCTCTGCCCTTTAGAGACGTACTTCCAACAAACGAACCATGGGTTTTCAAACATGCAAAATGACCATTTTGATATATTTTCGTCTTTTTTGTTTGGTATTACAAAACAATACATCCTTTTATATTTAATTTTTGGCGCCATACAAAACGAAATTTAGCAAAAAGTAACAGCGTACGAGCAAAGTCTTTAGGTTTATTTTTGTAAGTGAAGGGCGGACTGCGGGGGCGTACTATCGATTTTTGTTCAAATGTGTTATTAAGCCTATTCATAATTACAGGCAAAATATATTAGATTAAATGTCTTCCAAAACGGGGCCCAAGAATAATTCAATTACGGGAGTGCCGATTCCTACTAAATCATATAGTTAATATAGTCTTTTACGAGACTTTAATAATTTATAAACCAATTTCGCTGAAAGCTTCCCCAGAGCAAAATTACGGACAAGCTTCGGTGTAAAAATTTGCCAACCAAAATTAGCCACCTTAAATTGGATTTATCTACATTCTAATGTTATTAAACTGCGATATAATTAATAGCCTAATGATATACATCAGTTTACTAAAACCGTTCATTCTACGTGTTTTTTTTTCATGTAGCTAATATCCCTTATTAAGAGGCAGCTAGCTCACGTGATTTTTACAAATGTAAACAGTACCCCCCTTACGTACGTATCTCACCCGCAAAGGACCCTGCCTTGAAGCGGAACTCTTCTAATGCATCGCTTTAAATGTAAACA
>JAWQRP010001509.1:0-18840 GCA_033557875.1 Quadriops clusia | reverse complement strand
AAGTTTCACAAATGAAGAATTGGTACAAGACGCTTTCCAACGCAGATTTGATTATTAAACCGTACATTCTACTGTCATGCGCAGTAATCGATTTCAAAGTAGTATATATGCTATACATTGAACCATACAAATTGCCCTGTTGGAAAGAACCTTGTAATTATTGATAAGCAAAAAAGCGTTTGTCATCCCACTAAGAGGCATTACTTCAGAATTTACTATTTATTTAACAACGGCCTGTTTCGGTATAATAGACCAATTGAAGACACCAAAAATTAGGATCACAAGTTTTGGAGGAGTCTACAAAACATGGAGTCCCAGTTCTACATCTTTATCGCGCCCTTCCTGGGATTCAAGCCATAAACCCTGTCGTCGTTGGTAGCCTAGTTGGTAAGGTGCTGACTTTTAGTGCTAGGGGTCGTAGGTTCGAACCCCACCCACGGCGATGATTTTTCTAATTAGGAAAAAATGTTTGAGTGCCTCAACGTCCGGGAGCGATGTAAAGCCGGGGGTCCCATGTGTTGTAGGTATAATCGACGCGCACGTTAAAGAACACAATGACCAGGTGGAAATCCAGGTATTGGCTACATTCTCAGAAGTTGTGGTCCTAATCTCTGGCGTTGGTGATTGGCCTCTGATGCGGATATAGGTCGACGTTAAATAAATCGTGTAAAAAAAAAAATTCATAAACCCCTTGCACCAAACGCCATCGTCTTAGCAATTAGGTCATCACAACAACAAGCATTTGTTAATATTAGGTGGCATATGAGTAAATGTCTAAAAGGTAAATCTACTATCAAGGGCGACTGACAAAATAGCAACTGTAGAGATGTGTGCGTGGCCATTAAGTGGACATAGTCTATGAAAGAAAAAAATCCATAAATCTAGATTTTTTGCTGCTATATTGGTATCGTTGTACGCATAATCATTCTGGGGATTAGAATTAATTTGACAACAGGCAAATAACGGGCAACTTTATACTCAGAGGAAAATAAACTACGATGACATTAGTTTGTTACGTACTCTTTTTATTCAAAAATGGCATTTTTGAATAAAAAGAGTACGTAACAAACTAATGTCATCGTAGTTTATTTTCCTCTGAGTATAAAGTTGCCTGTGGTCAAAGAATACAAATTACTCGTTATCTTATTACTGGATTAGAATTAATAATATAAGCACCTTGAAAACTATGTATTTTTAAAAGTTATGTGCCCTTGCGCGGAAATGAAATGTCACAGAGTAAAAAGTTATTGGGATGTTTTTATGGGGATGATTTTAAGCCCTTTATGTGCAGAATTAATTTTTGGAAATTGCTTTGCCCTAACTTGGTATACAAAGCTGTAATATTAAAAAAATGTTTTTCGGCCATCCGCTACTTTTGTAGAAATATTTATACCGTTGTATGCAGAATTACTTGCTATTTAAAATATGTAAGAAAAAATTCATTTTCATCATCACTTTTATGGATCCAAGTGCGCTTGTACAGAAACTACGTACGGCAAAACAAAAAACTACTAGCTTTTTTGGAGCTCTTTAGGTGCTGAGTAAATCCTGCAAGTTTTAATATTCTAACTTTGATAATAACGCTATAATTCAAGGTGAACGTCTTAGGTGGACTACCCTGTATAGCATTGCTAATAATTATTGTTTTAGGGTATTCAGATAGTTTTAGAGTTGTTTGATTGTTTCGTTTCTGCATTTTAAACTATTCCGTTTTCTTTTCCTGCATCAAAAACTGACCAATCGCAACTCAATCGATATTTGAAAATTCTTGTTTTTTCATCGTACTTCAGCAATTGATTCAATCAGCGGGAGAAATTAGAATCGTCAATATAATTCGTTATAATTACTGATCAACTAACAATTGACATCTCTCAAAACAAATGGCAGATGATATGGAACATTTGGTGGAAGATTTTGCAATTTTGTACTACACCGTAACTTACACGTGCATTCGCCAATAATTGTTGTTAAATTATTCAGGTACTTCTGCAGATCTATATGAAATTCTTTATACATATTAAGAGATTACAATCGATTTTCAATTCTTTTAAACCATTTATTTCATTTCGATCTAAGTCTGATATCGGGACAAATCATTTATGCTTGGAATTAGGATCTTGAGTTTTGGAAATTTTTGTAAAGCTAAGGGAACAACCTAAATCACTGGGTTTTTGTATGCATGTGGATTAAAATTTTTACTAGGCCTGAATTGCAAACTCAGCAATAAATATCAGTGTCTTGACAACAAATTTTTATTAGCATTTATCTGTACTTTTTTTCTATAAAACACACTAGTACCTAGTTCCAGTTCTAACTAGAACTTTATATTTTAATTCTATTTTTTATTACTTTTTCATATGCATATAAAGAGAAAGTATTATATTCATGCAAAAAATCGATATCAAGATTTGTCAAAATCTCGACGATTTGGATGCTCCTGAAACCATTTTTGCTTTGATGTCTGCTTTTGTGTATGTGTAAACACGATAACTCAAAAACGACTTGGGCTAGATTAATGAAATTTTGTGTATAGTCATTTTAATTAAAATGTAAACAACTGGAAGTGCTGGTATTCCTCAAAACGAAAATGAAACTCTTTGAAGTAAAGTACCTTTCTGCTTAAAGGTATTTATTTACAATTTTGTACTAGCTTTAAAAATAACAAAAAACTCTCAAACATCAAATTTTACCACAATTGCCCAACCGGAAATGGTCATTTTTAATATTTAAAAAAAAATGCATGTGTGTATATATGAAAATTAATCAATATTTGCTCTGAATCCTGGTGTGAATATGTCTTATCTTGTCTAGTACATCTTATAAGTAAACTAGAAAGTCAAGCGCAAATCACTTCATATTTTTATAAATACAAAACTATTATATACTAACTTCACAAATTTGATCATTAAAATCATTAAATGATAATAAGATTAAACATGAAATCCAGAATATGCAATTTGTCATTAAAATTAAAATAATCAAAACATATAACTTTCCTATGATGATGTTGCCAGATCATGAGATCAGCAGATCATTGATTTATTTTTGTGCTGTAGTGAACTTTCACACGCAAAGGAAGAGGAAAAAAGGATATTCATATGTCGATAGTAAGAATCGTGTTACCTGATCATTCGGGATATTTGAATTTCAATCATTTTTAGTACTTGAATGGGAATTGGTACAATCGAGTAATTCGTGATACAAACCTTTGGTTAACAGAATAAATAAAAAATGTCGGTTCCTTCAATTAATTTTTGATGCCAGACGCAATTTGCAAAACTTTTTAGTCCTATCCCTATAGATATGTACACGATTTAATTTCTTTTCTTGAATTTCAATAATATCTTTCAAAAACGGAAAGTTATGATGGTGCCGTGTCATTCCACCTTTAACAGATTTCACAGCATATTCGCTTATCTAAATTGTTTATTATTACATATTACTTCACAGTCAAAATAACTGGCTATTTCAAATCATCACTAATTGACAATATGAACAAAGACAGTTATGATTTTCGTCATATTCGACTATAGCCACATAAAACGAAGAAAAAACATTAGAATTACATGGTGTATCAGGAAAATAATAAATATAACTATATCCTTAACACATTTATTGCAGACCTAAGTTAGCCATGATTAGTTATTTTCTTATTTAAAATCTAAAGGGCTCAGCCCTGATTTGGAACAAGCATTTATTATTATTATTATTATTTGTCGACATGTAGTCGAAAGTACGCAATCAATGTGTTAAAAATATTTTATTACAGATATTGTTACAAACGTTTAAAATTTTTTGTAGCAGTTCCTTTTGGCATCTATACATTTTAGGCAATTACTCCACCATACACTGTACGTATACCAGTTTATATCGCTGCGATGGTCCCAATAAGGAGTCAATTTAGTCCAGTCTTGATTCTCGGGAACAGGAAAAAGTCTACCAGGGCCAGATCAGGACTGTAGACGTGCTGGGACAGTGTTAACAAGTTATGCTTGGTCAGGATCATACAGAGGGATGTGGCTGGAAGCATTATTTTGGTGCAACTGCCAGGTATCGATGATCTCTTTTTGCGCTTTTTCTGAATCTGTCATATGTGCTATCATTCGGGCACTCATTTGATTATGGATATCAAAAAATCACTAATGCCATACACGTTTTCATCACTTTTGCTGGCCGATGGCCATCCAGGCCTTTGTATATCGACCATTGTTCTCCGGCCCGCCTTAAACGATTTTAATCATCTTGAAACTTGAGAATATGACAAAGCAATTCTAGTGTTGGTTCCATCACGCTCTTATAGGTTGGAACGGGCCAGGCTAGAGAGCGCTGAAAAATTAAAGGTCCCTCTCAATCTATCTGAACGCACTGGTAGCACTATTAGTGCCAGATCAAAAATATTTGCATTACTTTCTAGACACCCCATGAGCAAATCTACATTTAATACTTTTTTTTAGCATCATGCTAACCTCGTAATGAAGTCCTTTCTTGTAATTCTTTTTTCTTTTCTTGGGTTTCAGGTCGCTTTATTAATAAAATTTAGATTTAATTCAATTTCATTTATTTCTTGACGACGTTTTGCACTATTATTATTGGCGCACCTTCAGGTTTTTAATTTTAATAATTCCACATAAAATTAATTTTTGTTTAATAATTCTGCAAGGGCTTTAGTCTATTGTGCTTCTCATTGCAAGTTTTTTCATGCTTCATTATTTCGGAGATTTGTTATTTTAAATTTTAATACAATTCTACAATAACAATTTTTTTTTTAAACACATTTGTATACGACACTTTCTTGTAAGTGACTATAAAAATTATACATTTTACTTATTATCAACTTGAATATATCATAATATCGAAACTCATGGGACTATTCTGAAGAGAGATGCAACTAACTGTACATCTACAAATGGGATGCAAAATTTATATATTTTTAAGTGCTCTGTTCATCAGTTGCAAATATGATATCCAAACCTTAGTAATTTGGTCTTAGAAAATGTTGTCAAAATATCGTGGGTTCAGAATTAAAACTAGATAACTCAATAGGATTTTGGGGGGTTTAATAAACACTATGTTGTCCTGTTTTTAATAAATTTATTGCCGACAGTTTCACTCTGTCATCAGAACATCCTCAAGGCAATATGTCCTAAATTGTTATAAAATTGTAAAAATACATAAACAAAGTACTTGGGAACAAAATACTACATTTATTTAAACTTTTTGACATCAATAAGAAGGCCGTATGTATCGGTTGTTTTTAGATAATTTAAGAAAATCTTGATAATAAAATTTCGGCAAACATACGGTTAAGTGATACAAGGGTGTCGTCAAGTACTTCGTTTATGTATTTTTACAATTTTATAACAATTTAGGATATATTGCCTTGAAGATGCTCTGATGACAGCGAAACTGACGGTAATAAAATTTAATCAGCATAATAAAATTTTTTATTAATTAGTTTATACCTACAAGACCCCACTTTATTAACCCAATTAAATTGGATAATCAAAATTGTACCACAGTAGAAGTATGACAATGGCATCTTAAGGGACTTATAGAAATTCAAGTGAAGAGAGATTTAAGTATAGTAGTAAGAACAAATGAAATAGATATTATAGTCATGGGAAACAGCATACACAGAGAACTATTTAGAGAATTGCATATGAACTGCAAGTTTTTATGCACAAACTTATTGAATGAGTGCTGCAGCAATCGTATGCAGTACGATAATGGACAAAATAATACGCTCTAGTAGTACGTATACTTCCCGATTGTTCAAAACAAACATTAAAGGCAAGTACTGTTTTATTATTGGAGGATTGTTGTATGAAGAAAGAAAAGAATTGAAATGCCATACATCATCGAGCCAACTCAAACTTGTTAAGGCAAATAGTTTAACATGTACTATTATGTTTAACACTAGTAGCGTGCCCGTTTTTCAAACGGAGTTTGAAGTAAATAGTTCTTTCCTATTTTAGTTTTCCGTGCCGCCCAGTACTTATTTCATTTTAATTTGAATCCGAGACGTCCGTGTTTGAACTTAACTTGTCAACTTGACAATTATTTAACACTTTATGTAGTTACTAGTGTTAGGCGGATGACAGTTTTTGACAGTAGTAGTCAAGTGACATAAGGACGCGTGCGATGCCGTCGTCATTTATGTATATACCGAACAGATATAACGTGAACATTAAAAGGAGGGATGCAATTTTCATTCCAAAACATCGCCTCGAGTGATATAAGAAATTATTTTCATATAGTATTTCTAAGTCATTCATATCATTTAAGAGCAAAATGAAGCTTTTTTACACGAAAGGGAACTAGAAATTTCTTGATAACTAACTGATGTTTAGTGTCGATCACTGCTGCAGTTGCTTGCTGTCGTTTGGGGTGCTGCGGACTGATGTAGGACCGTGGGAGCATTATAGATAGATTCTATTTTGGGCTGTTCTGAAAAGCAGGCAATTCTTGTGAATCACTAAAATAGAGAAGGCTCTGTAAATAGTTTGCAGAACAGAAGCATACGAAACAATAAAAAAGAGCTTTTATGTTATGATATGAGGTCCATTAAATTCAGCACATTTGGTTCAATGCTTTTCCAAAAGATGTACCCGTTCCTGAAATTAATTTGAAACACTTGCAAATTAATCATTTATAACTACAGTTACCTCTTTGCTCAACCAAAATCATTTTCCGACCAAACATTTTTTCAGGCTTGAAAATAGCTATCACTCAAGGGAATAGGGTGGATACTCTTACAAATTGTACTTCAACATTTCTATTGCCAAAGGAAATTTGTTAGAAGGTGCATTGGCCTAATGGAAAATGTTCTGTTTTGACAAACCAGGTTTTTTTGTTATTAATTTTACCCTTCGGTAGATAATTGATCTGTAACATTCTTTTAACAGACCCTACATTACTTTGTTTGTTCTACAACCACCGACTTTTTTAGTTCAGTGATTGCTATTTTGTGTCATGAGTGTTTGTACTGGTAAAACCAAGTTCCATCTAACATATAGTTATCTTCTCATAAACTTGTTCTTTTGCTGTTACATCGGGAAAATTATTCTGGAGAAGTGCAAAATATATCTATAATTGTTAACAAATGTTATACATAATTTTGTCTTAATCTATACTTCAAGTAAGATGTGACCTACCTGTTCTTTTAAGATACAAGTGGCCTCAACTCACCTGCCTTATGTCACCAGTTTTCTAATACCATATCACACTATGAAAATTTTCAAGCATAGTTTTTATGTGACCTATATGATAATCATCTAAGTTGATCTTATTTAAATTTGAGGGAACCACTTACAGACCTAACATATCTGAATTTCTTAAATAAAAAATCTTTTTCAATAAAGACGTTAACTATAGCATAATTTTCAAAATTTTCCATTGCGTCGCAAAATAAACATCACAGGTTATTTTCAGAAGGAATGGCAGTTCAACTTTTCCAACAAATATTAGTTATGCCCTCAATTAATTTATACATGTTTATGTTGCTCCAAAACTTTCCTAGCCAACTCGTAAGTAAGCAATACATACAATATATTTTTAATAGGGTAAATTTTTTGTTCTGAAATGTTTACGAATATCAATAAAATTGCCTTGACATACGTTTGATCCTGATAAAGATGAATGCAAATTATTAGTTTGCTTTAAATGTAATAAACTTGATCTATTTTACAGAGCTCCCAACTATAAACTGTAAATTTTGGAGGGGCGCGAAAGGCAACAATTGCTTGCTCCCAACTCAAGTGAGAGTTCAGAGCAAGCGATTGTCACCAAACGTCCCCTCCTAAATTTACAGTTTATAGTTGGACACCCAGTATTTTTGTTACTATAATATTGTCTTCACGTGTAGTTGGTACATAAATCTAACATTTCATGTCAATTCTTACCCCAATGAGATTTTTTACTACTTCTCAGTAAGCAGAATTCAATGTCTACAGGTTGTAAGTTAGTTTTTTACAGGAACTTATCCATTACCGTTATTAAATCTTATGGAAAATTAGCGATGTGTTCTTCTCTGCATCAAGAAAGCAAAGTTTGCAAAAATAATTACATTACACCCCTTTAACTCATATAGTGCCCACATAAGTTAAAATTTTGAGTCAAAGAAGACAGATTGTTAAATTGCTAATAACCTGTCGATTGGACTATATTACATTACCAAACGTATTCATATCGTTCATTCTTATGGGAAATACAGCAACGCAAACTGCATTGATTTGGAAAACAACAGGAGAAACATTATCTTTACGAAGTGAGTTCTTATAAAACTTCATAAACAAAAAGTAGGCATTCCTTTGCCCAGTGTATAGAGAAGGAACTTAATTATGTATTACCTGCACGTACCTTTTTTTTCTTTCAAATTTACTGAAATGTAAATACCCTTTACATTGACTTTCCATTTGTCCATGGATGTCAATTGTGTTCATTTTCAAATATTAAATCATGTGATTGTATTTCTGTTCGAACAGTCACTTCTTCGATAAACATTTAATATCCAACTCTCATGCTTGTTTAATATTATTATTTTAATCGAGTAAAATGAGAAAATATTGACTGATTTATTGATTAGAAATACTTATTGTATAAATTATCATAGATTATAAAATATCTTTAAACAATAATTCATAAAAAGGTGGAATTAAGCGCAAGTTAAGGATGTTGTGAGTTTGCAAGTAGGACCAGTTTCAAATGTAAAGATCCCATTTACAATATATATATAGAATACATACATATAGAATGATTTTTTATCAAGACTAATTATGTACATGGTGATTTTTTATAGAATTGCCAGTGGATGGACACACTATTCTCACGGTTACCAACGCAACTATACTAGAAGATAGGTGATCGCGTTGGCGACTGAGAATTGTGTCTCCAACCAGTGGCAACTCTATAAAAAATCAGCCTGTATTTTGTAATTTGATAGCACAAGAAATTTTTATATTTGAAATCATTACTATTGAATCTTTTTTACTTGTTATGTAACCAGTAAGTGCTTCTTCATAATTAATTCACTTCAATTACATAACAGTCCTTCGGTACAAATATCGTGTGAAGAGTAGTTGGATCCCTGTTGATTAGAAAACTACAATTTATTGAATTAATCATGAGGGTTATGTTAAATTAGTATGAATATTTATTTTATTATGTTTAATTTATTATTGTTATAAAATTCACATATGAAAGGTTAATGTAGACCGTTTCAATTAAAATTCTTTTCAATAGAACAAACCTATTTAAAATGTTCCTTTTGGTTTTCATAAGTGTCTGAATACTGTATCATATTAAGATTGGACTGAATTAATTCCTTGGATTCATATTGCATTTTGAATAAGTGGGGTGCCGTACCTCTTAGTACATTTATATGTATATCAACACTTTAAACTTAATACATCCTAATAATAAAATGATTTTACCACTATTGTAATTTCATTTTCTATGCAACCGATTTCCATAATGTTCATTGTTAATATGCTTTTGAACAAATACCTTTAGACAAATGTACATCCTAAAACTATTAAAGATTTGTAGCGTTTACCATTCGATGAAAATGTTATGCTTTACGTGAACTAAGATTTCCAAATATTTTGTTTTCACTAACAAATTGTGTCTACATATCATTTACTACATATTTATAAATTACATATCTGAAAATATTGAAGCATTCCACATTTTACTTGTCGTTATATTTATGTTAAAGAATTGTCTAAAACATATCCCAAAAAAATGTATTTTCAGATATTCTATTTATTTTTATGAATTTATTATCTTGCTGTATATATTTTGAGGGTTTATGAATTTTTAACTGCCAATTAACACGAACCAAATTACTATATACTTTTCTATATGTTTTCTTTATATCAAAACCACTTATGAAATGAAATATTTGTTTCTAATATACTGCCCTCCCAATGAGAAACACCGTATCTCCAAATATAATATGAATGGATATACGATGTTTCTTATTGGGAGGGCAATATAAGTATTACAGTATGTGTGAATGTAAGTATTACAATATACAGATTGATGTATTGACAACTTGCCAGGGGGTGGAGGCACAATTCTATAGGTTTTAAAGTGGTCGTTCGTCATTGGCTGGGACTAGAGAACAGTTCGGCAGGGGATGTCATAAGACTTTCTGCACAGATAGAAAATCGGTTGGGAAGAGGTAGTAGAAAGATTTATGACATCCCCTGCCGAACTGTTCTCTAGTCCCAGCCATTGACGAACGACCACCTTAAAACCTATAGAATGGTGTCTCCACCCCCTGGCCAGTTGTGAATAGATCAATCTGTATACAGCCCTTTTCATATCAAATGCTTCTTAGAAAGAGACAGGGTATGCTACAAGAGTCGTTCTAACAGATATAAAAAGTCTGCTGAATGGAAGTAAGAAAGGGAGGGGAATAAGCGTAAGCTATAGAACATAGGTATGTAAATAAATTGAAGCCAAACGTAAATACATACTGGATAGACCGATGGTGACTGCGCCTGCGCAATGATTGCTTGGACACTAGGTACAGACAAACTAACGGTATTTATATCGCATCGGAGAGCAATCTCTCGTGTGTGTTAAATACAAGTAACACACGTCAAAAAGATCGAGAAGCATCTAAGCTCAGATCTGGCTGTCACTCGAAAACACAAATTTCCGCACCCCGCTAGCCACCAACGTCGTTACACATTATTACCTTAGAACTGATTCCCCTCCCTTTCTTACTTCCATTGTCTACAATGTACAAGATGTTTAAATAAAACATGTTTATAAAAAAAAAATTCATACCGCCTCTTTGAAATAGCACACATTACTAATTTCTAATGTCAGTGTTTATACATTTTTTAGTCGGTGCGATAGGAAAGAATATTGGGTTGCATAAGCATCTAATCTATATTGTTTTAGTTTTCCTTGCTTGTAACCACTTCGTCAATATTACAGTAGATGGCGTAATTCTCAAGGATAGTATGTGTACACTATATCAAAGAAGCGGTATGAAGTTTGATTTTTTTTTATAAACATGTTTTATTTAAACACCCTGTATTTGCTTGCTCGGAACGACTCATATAGATCTCCTTCCTTTCCAGAGACGTTTGAAATGAAGATGACTACTATCACTGAGAATAAATTCATTGTGATATTTATAAAGAAACAAACAAGATTTTAAAGTAGTATAGTAAATTTTGAACCCTTCTATTTCATACTAAATACTATACTGTAACGGGACCATTGTTGGGATTATTAATTTAAGAGCGGATAGGGCATTCACGTTGTGGACGGACCATCTTAGATAACATAGGACAGGCCATAAACATGAGGGTCTCTTCCGCGTTTATTATTTGCTTATTTGGGGTGTTTTACATTAGATTGATTGCCCAACAATTTTGTTAAAAACGCTTAATCAATATTTTGAAATCAGCGATAAGACTGGACATTAGCAAGGTTTGATATACCATCCTACTTAAGAGAAACGTTGCGGAACAAAGAAAGCGTTAGAAGTAGCAAAAACTTAATAATCAGAAGATAATTACGATTAACACTGAACAAATAACTTTAATCTAAAGGGTAGCATAATTAAATTTTAATATCACGCATCAATGACAGAAAAGGATCCGAATTCTAAAAAGTGAAACATTATTGGTTGAACGAAGCAATAAGCGAAAATAATAAAAGTCTTTACTAAAACTTTAATGTTTTCGGACAGAGGTTCGCTTTACGAAAACACGGGGACGAAAAGGTCACTTTTCAGCGTATGCTCTTGGTTCTTATAGCCCTAGTTTGACATAAGTACTCTTTGTTTAATGGTTGCGTTAATTTTGGATAGCGCATTCCCCGTTCTTCTATGTAATTGTAAGCATTTTCGTTAGCCCATATGATTCCTGGTAAACCGTCTGGCGTGGTGAAACTATAAAATTCGACTCGCTTAGATGTTTAAATTTTAAATGCCAGACTATATGCGTGAGAACTGAATTGAACACTACGATCTTTAATAAATTATTGTAATAATGGAGGTAGGTGCAATATTCCCAGAAACTAGAATGCTGTGTGTATAATACAGCAAATTAGATGTGTAAAATTAAAAGACGCTCTTATTTAAATTAAATTCCACTAAGAAAGACAAAAAATATATTCATATGTAATGTAATAACGCAGGGGCAGAGGTCTAAAATTTAGATCATGACAACCTGTTTTAATTGAGTGCTGAGTTAGTAGATTTAAAATGATCTCTCTATGTCTAATCATATACGCAAAAATACCTAATGAAAGGAATCGATGATTCGTAGGTACATGCGTACCTATTAAAAATATTTAACAAAAAATCATTTTCGGTTGATGGAGTATGCTGAAATTTTATATTATAATTTTCTTTGTGGTTTATTGATAAGTAGTACAAATTGTCAAACAAATGGCAGAAACCTGAGCGCTACTTCACTTAAAACATTTCGTGCCCCGTTTATGCCACTTCCAGTTGAGCAATTGTGCTAAAATTCAATATCTGGGATTTTTTTGTTATTTCTAAATTTAGAACAAATGCGGCGCAAAATTGCACTTTATATACTTGAAAAAGTTCCACTTTCGCTTCAGGTAAATTAACATTTCTGGTTATCCGAATAAACCCAAAGGTTCATATGAATTTACTTTTTACTGAAAGACAGTTCGCAAGTTTACACATTTCCTACTCTCAAGTGCGATTTCGTACAATCTGTACCTACTAAATTGAATTAATAATGCCGTTCTTATAGACTTGCAAAAGGATTGATAATTTACCAACTGTTGACTTCGAAATTAATCACGATTTTTACGTAACCAACCTACAACAAATACATGAGGAATGAAGTGTTTGGAACAGTTAATACAACTCGCAACGAAATAATATTTATATACATAACGTAGTTAGTCAAATAACCGAGTGCAGCATTGTAAAAATTTAAAACTCCAATCTATAGGCTTATCTCATAAGAATATGGAATATCTTATTCGTTTCAATTTTTAAGAGCCAAATATGAACATACTCGTACTAGAAAATAATTGAAACAAACTATTCAAATATCTCAAATCGCAGTGCTGCTGTTACAAGAAGAGTGAGCGAGAGACAGAAAATGAAAAAATATTCAAATCGACAGTTCTTGAGACGGATTTCCCATCTGATGTGCATCGTTAGTGATACTTGCTAAGAAGTCTTAAACAATAAATTAGTCATAAATGCTAGTGTGAATTTAAAAAACGCACAAACATATCTGTTCTTACAGTTTAATACACATTGGGTGGGGTTTACAACAGCCAAATCGCACGAGGCCAAAGATTTTAATTTTGCAAGTACAAATATTCTGTTCGAAATGTTTGCAAACTTAAAGTTTGCTTACTTAAAAAATGTAAATTTTAGATTCTATATCACTCTGCACGATGAAAAATTTAAAAGATTTCCAAAGAGTTCAATTAAATTTCTTTTTTTCTTTTAAAAGATGAAGGTGCCACGTTTACTATTCCTATAGTTTAATCTCATTCCGTTGAACAAAATTATTCTATATATTTTATTGAGGAAGTTACCAAGGAAAAAGGAAGATCCTCTCACGCATGATAAAATCTTTGACTTTTTTGTAGCTTGATGGAACATACTTGACAAAAAATATCTAGACACCCAAGAAGTAAAGTTATATCAATTGCAATAATTTTTCTTAGGAGCATCTTGTTCTGGAAAGTACATACATCCCTACTCCATTACAATTGGTAAAATATAATATAGTATTTCCCGAACAAATTTTCCTGAACCGCACAGGGGTATATTTTGTACAAAAATAATATATTCAATAATTCTCTTCTCAATAAATGGCGGACATTTTAGTAAATTCGTATAATTTTACTTGAGCCAATGGATTTCCAAGCTCAAAATTTCTGCTGCAAATTATTCTATATGATTTCTTTGTTTACATCTGATTTTTGTTATAGGTTTTTTATTTTTCTAACACATTTGTAAAATTGACCATATTCGTATTTTCTTTCTCATCTCATTTTTCGCAAATTTAATGATAAATATGAAAATAGAAAGAAGCAAGACGCCACATAAAGTCCAAATTTTGAGAACCATAATTCGTAACAGAAATCCAGAAAATCAAAAATAAAATATAAATGTAAACTGTATGAAATTCTTGCTCAAAGTTAGTATCACTAGTGATTATTGTTTTTTTCTTTTAAATGGAACGTTACATAAATGACTACAGATACATTATTTAATGATTTCCTGCCATGGTGCTAAATCCTACTACAAAGTACATATTTTCTTTGATAGTCTGAATTTGTTTTCAATAGTAAAGCCTTGGTTAAGTTTGCCGTTGGTATTAAAAATTAACAAGTATTAAAGTGAATATCGTCTGTTTGAAACCAAAATAGATTTATTCACAGAGTTAGCTGCCAAAACGTTGTTAAATACATAAGGCATGTTTTTCTATAATTCCGCGTAAAATCCCAAATTGAATACTTATTTCTGGAGAGAAGTAAAAAATTATATGTTTTTAGTAAAATGTACTTAGATGTAAAATTTATTTTCGGGCTCTGGAATGCACTTTGGACTTACATACATATATATGTAAAGAAATTCATGGGCTCGCCTAGACACGTAAGGAAACCAATTTTAACATTTGAAATTGAATTCTATACTTGTTGAATCTTTCAAAAAATTTATCCTGTTCAGTATAAATTTTCCTTTTTGTGTCAAATCAAATATTAGTTGAAATGATATTTTTAATATGAGCGGGTTAATTGAAATTCAAATAACTCCGTATTATTATAATTCAAATGCTCTATGCGTTACGTGTTGCAAGGGATTCTCTACCCCATTATCGGACGGATTGTCCTAGTGAAAATGGTTGACGGATATAGTTAATATTTTCTGATGCACTGTGATATTTATCATTACCAACTTAGGATGGAAAATTTTTTAAAGGGTTCTAGGCAATAGATTTATAGTTTTTACTCTATCTTAAACCTGGCAATGTAAATTAACAGAAATTATTCTGCTAAATTAGTAAACCATACTTTGTTCGTGTGTCATGTTGTTAGGTCTTCTTTTCTTTAGTTTCAGGCGGTTACCTCACAATGAGTGTGATAATTCGTCTCCAGAATCTACCATGGTCTGCTAATGCCCTAGACATAAGGCAATATTTTCACGGGCTTAGCATTCCTGAAGGTGGTGTACATATTGTGGGAGGAGAACAGGGCGATGCGTTTATAGCATTCAGGTAAATATTTACGATCTTCTATAACAGGTGCTTGTCTGTTCTTATATTTGATATCGTATCTAAGTTTCGATTTTTCATTACTTCATTCAATTATACCACGACATTACATTGTTTATAAAAGGTGGTATTTTTGCAGCACCGACGAGGATGCTCGCCAGGCGTTTGAAAGGAATAGTGGCAAAATCAAGGAAATTCAAATAAAACTAATGCTCAGCTCTAGAACTGAAATGCAGAAGGTTATTGAATCAGCAAGAAATCAGACCATGGCTCCTTACTTAGCAGTGGCGCCTGCGCCTGTAGTCAATGTTCCAGCTGCTATTCCTTTACCTACTCCTGTCCCTCCAATAGTCCCGCAAACGAATAATAAAAAAGAGGATAAGTCTTCTAACAACGACAAAGAGAAAAGCGACAAACGAGATAGACGGCGGTCCAGATCTAGATCGCGGGACAGACATGAAAGGTCTAGAGATAAAGACCGTCGGGAGAAGAGACGACGAGATAGAAGTCGGTCTCGTTCAAGAGATCGTCGAGACCGCCGTCGTAGAGACAGGAGTTATAGCAGAGAAAGGCATCGCTCTAAGGATCGAGACTACAAATCTAGTGGAAGTCGTAGACGTTCGAACGATAAGAACACCCCTCCGCGTTTATCAAATAACCAAAAAGAACAAAAAATCAACGTTTGGGAACATCAAAATGTACCGGAAACAAAACCTCAAATTGACACTGCAACTCTAACTTTTAATACTAATTTGGATCTAGCGTTAAGAAATTCAAATATTATTGCACCACCTGGTATTTGTACCAACTTTACAAATAGTTTAGACAGTCTCAGGAGAGAGTCTTGGCCTCCAAATAATAACGGAAATAATAACATCAGTAGGTTCGAAAGTCCGATTACATTTCCAAGAAATACGGATAGAGCTATTACCCCAAATATTAACGATAGATTCCATTTTAATAGACCAAGCAATAATGGTTCGTTCAGTTTTCCTGAAAACTCTAATAGGTTTAATAGAAATTGGCAACCTGACGATAGAATATTTAATGGAGGTCTAGATCTTGCGAGAGAAAAACCACATAGTCGCGATCATTCCGAAAATTGTTGTGTTCGACTGCATCCGTACTATGGTGGATTTGGCGAAATACGTAGATTTTTTTCCGGCTTATTTATTCACAATTCTGGAATAAAATTACTTAATGATAAAAATGGAAAACGAACAGGTTGGGTGTTTATTCGCTTTGTTTATCCAGAAGGAAAGGAAGATGCTATAAAACGGAGTGGGGGATTAATAAGAAGCAAACCTGTTGAAGTGTTACATTTAGATGACGAAGACTTTGACAGGGAAATCGATAGATACCAGCCGCCAGATTATGTAGAAACTGTTGAGGATGATGAAGATGATGATGTGGAAATTATTTCTGCTACCAATAATTTTAAACCAAAAATTATGAATGATCTTGATGAAAGCTGTCAAAACTACACATGTTTAGTTGTTGAAGACCTCCCTACTTATGTGAAAGAACAAGATATTTTAAAAATGTTTTCTGATTATTCGCTCATGTCAATTACAATCATTGAGAGCAGAAGACAAAGGAAAAGTCTAGTGGCTTACGTTAAATTTTCTAATCCTGAGCATGCGAAGAAAGCCTGCGAAGAAACTATAAGACATTCCGTTGATGGAAAACCACTAAAGGTGAAGCCGTGTAGCGATGAAGAATTCGACACAGTTAATAGACAGCAAAATGAATTTAATGATGCAGATGAAGAGTCAGTTGCTCATAAATTTATCCCCTTGGAATCAGAATGTGTGAGTTTAATAGGACTGCCACCAAATGTAAATGAAAGAGATATTTCTGATTACTTCTGTGACGTAGGTATTGTCCCTGATAAAACTTATTTAATTACAAACGAGAATGGATTTACTGGTAGAGCATATTGTGAGTTTGTCAATTTAGAAGAAGCTGAGTCAGCGGTTGCAAAAGATGGGATGTATTTAGGCTCGAATATTGTTACGGTAAAGTCTGTAAAAAGGGTAGAATTAGAAGACGCTGTTGGATTTCGACCCCCGCCACCAATTATACCACATAACATGAATTTTATGCCTCCCAATTCACGACCCTTCTTTCGTAATCCTTTCAATATGAATCCTCGTGGACCTAGTTTTATGTGCCCCCGACCGATGTTGAGATATCAAGTGCCACCTAAAGACAATTACTTGGGTCCACCTGGTTGTATAATTTTGATGGAAAATGTTCCGTATAAAGCTGAACTTGAAGAAATTCTAGAATTCTTCAAAGAATTTGATGTTCCTCCAGACAATGTTTTGCGGCGCTACAATGCTAACGGCCAGCCATCCGGCGAAACAAAGGTTATTTTTAAAAACCAAGAAGAAGCACAACGGGCTGTTCAGAACAAAAACAGAGAAAAAATTCGTGACCGCGTTATCTATTTGTGTTTGTGCTAACATTGACATTATCAAATGCAATAATAATTAAGTTTTAGTTTTTACATGCGAGGGAGTATTTTCAATATGTTTAAACACGTTATTTTTAAGTTATGATCACCTTAGCAAATGATTGATTTTATATTTGAACTGATAATTATAGATTTTTTAAAAATAATAATCGTTATAGATGTGATTAAATTGGGTAATTATATATACTACATATTATGTATATTACATGTATATCATTTGTCACACAACAGTAGTGCTTCCAAATGAAGTAAATGATAATACTAAATTGTTCCTAAGTTTATTTTCAATAAATGATCCATTTGTGCTACAAAGAGATCCAAGATGTGAGTGTTAGTTAAATGCTTTGTACAATATTACGTGTTTTTTTCCTTTATGTAAGAAGTATATTTAAAATTTGTTGCTCCAAGAAATAAAAAGTATACACAAAACTTAATTGTTTAGTGTAAAATATAAAATCACTACAGAAAATCTTCGCTGCTTAGTAATTGAGCTATATGCTATTTCCTACTCTCGTGCTCTTTTCGGCATTGGCTTGCCAGTAATGAATTTGTGTCGCAGTACATGAGTCGGAACCCATTACGAGTAGCATTTTACTACGTTTCAATTAGATACTCGTTTCGTAATGGAGCCCTTGCTTTATCTGAATGTACCTACCTTTCCTGCGCTAATATATCCCCCTGGCTTATAAGAAGTAATGAGTTTGAATTTAAGTATTTTGTATAAAATAGGTCACACTCGAATGAGGCGAAAGCGCATTAGGAAGGATTTTCGTTTCGCTGTTTTCAAAAAGTAAACCTTGTTAGCGAAAATTTATTTCATTCAGTGTTATTCAGAATCGCGAGGAGACGCTGTTGCCCAGAATAACACATGGGCTGAAAAGTCCTGGGCCTAATAAAGAAAACGCGTTTTTTTTTGTTCAAAATTGGCTTTATTCATCAATGTAATCTCCGTCAAGAGCCAAACAATCAATCCAGCGCCGCTCTAACATTTCAATACCACTTTTGTAGAACGATTTATCTTTTGCCTGAAAATAGGCCTCAGTTTCAGCGATAACCTCTTCATTCGAGCGAAATTTCTTACCGGTGAGCATTTTTTTGAGGTCTGCGAACAGCCAGTAA
>JAWQRP010001508.1:0-18841 GCA_033557875.1 Quadriops clusia | reverse complement strand
TTTACTTTTTCTGACACTTCTAGTGACTTCTAGGGGAATACTGAAAAGTGCAACTTTATCCCCGCCGACTGAGCTAAATAATGTGCGTATTATATGCCGTTTGAAGAAAAAAATCATTATGCTGCAAACTACGCGTTACAAAACGTCAGGAACCTTAAAATAAAATAAAAATAAATCTTTCCTCGTTACAGTATCTAGAATTAAAAATACCATTTTTAAAAAAGTCCTTATAAATGTCACCTAGGAGAGGAGAGAGAGGAGAGCTCATTGGCAAACCGTAGTCCATCGAGTAGAATTTTTAGTCAAAAAACAAAGAAGCGTTATCTAAGTACCATATCTAGCAAGGAAACAAGATCATCTTTTTTTATGCATCCAGCACTTCTTTGTTCCAGATTACTGACTATTCCGGTGATACCCTTGGGGATCACGTTGATAATAAAATTGATACAAAATTACGCATTGTTTCAAAGACTCATACAAAGATATTTTATCGACACATCCTGTGTACTTTGTTTCATAAATTTCCTTACAAAAAAAAGAAGTGTTATTTTTCAGCCGGGACTTTCAAGGGTTTACCGAAGTCCATCTCCACAGCCGATTTATCAATTCTGCTTTTCCTCTTTCGCAGAAGGGATACTTTGCGGGAACTTTGCTTTCAGATACTAATTTATTTACAGGTTCCACGGTATCGTTGGAGGAAAAAGAGTGTCCGAGGATTAATCTTAATTAAACGTAGTTTTTCATTTAACTCCATGTCAATGGGGTTGTTAGTGGAGAAATGAAAAAATCGTTACAATTACTTCCCTTTCACGGTTGTGAAAACTGGGAGGTGTCGAAATGAGTACGATTCGTACTGTCTTTTTCGTTTAATAATACAATTATATTTCACGAATGATAATCAAGTTTCTAGAGAAATTTTGAATACACCTTTCATACTTGAATTTTTCTATTATTGCGTAGAATTTCGAATGTAAATCGGCAACAAAGGTTCGATTCGAAGTGTGTGCATTGTAGCCGTAGCACTAAATGTTTATTGAAAACGCGGCCACAATGGGGTCTTAAGAATTCCTCTAACAAGGCGAAAGTGCGGTTGGCTTTTCAATTGAAACTCATATTTGTACCTGAATATTGGATATTTGCGTTGAAATTCAGCGAAGCGCGATCTCTAATCCAATAACATTATTCAATCAGATAACAGTTGAAGTGTTAGTCTTCGAGGAATACACACCACGCGTAAAAGCGAATTCGTGGGCGACACAAAGAAGCGCAAGGATTCTTATTTGCAAGAAGAAAATAAAGGAATATGCCGGTTAACTATAATACATTTTATTTCTCCAGTCCGGCGGAGACTGTTATCGAAATAACGAGTTCAAATAATGATGAAATCCGAAGCAAAAGCGACTTACCCATTTTCAAAGTTTTCCTTGAAAAATATTTTCGTAAAGAACAATAATAATACATAAATTTCTAAGAAGCGTTGAACTCTGGAAGTGACTTAACCCAACCAACGATTTTGGTCGAAAATACGTTAGAAAAGACCAATTTAGAGGTTAGCGACCTAACCAATTTGGTTAGACCTAATTTGGTTAGAATTTTCCATGAAATTACGTCGAAATGACGACAGTGGGGAATAAAATGGAAGTAAATTTAACGTAATATCACAAACTATAAAGGAAATTGGACTTCATGGTCAAAGTTAAATACCCCTGATATAGGCCATATATTAGTAAATTTTAGGTAAACTTTAACCAATTGAGGAGCATTTAACTGATTTCTTACTAATATTTAACCTAAATATTACCTATTTTTAACTTATTTCTCTCTTTGAATATGGCGCATGAGCACGCGTTCAACAGTTTACATCTTTATCTAACAAATGAATAATATAATAAGTTCATACTTGTTTAGTATCTTCTTCCCCCGAAACAGTTTTAACGATAAAATTCTTCCTCTAGACCTTTCTTCCACCATTACATTAATACATATGATACTCGAATAATTATGACATTATAACAGGTTACCCTAGAACAAATTTTTACTGCGCTGAAAAATTTTCTAATGAAATCTAATGAAAGCGAAACATATCAAAGCGCCTCCAAAATTAGCAGTCATAACAAAATGTAAAATATTTCCAAAAAAAATTTTGAATCACATTTCTTAATGTGTTCAAGTTTAATTTATTGTCAACTTATTCGGAACCTTAAAAATGCTCATTATAATTAGTTTTGCGAAGTTGTAATTAATATATTAATTAAATATTAAGCATCAAACTGCGTAAGCACAAAATGGTGGGCATGAATGCCCAAGTTACGGATATACAAATATGGCGAGACCTAACGAGTTGACCACAAAGTCTAAAATACTTGTACTGGTGTTTTGGTATTGTTATCGTTTTCTTTAAAACGCTATCCTAACCTAACTTTTTGAATCGACAGAGGAAACATTTAGACCAGAATTTGACTATGAAGTATTATGAACTTTAAAGTTAAATTTTTAGGGTAATTGGTGCTATAGGTTGAATAACAATTCGACCTTGGACCGTTAGAACTAAAATTTGAGGAAATTTGACTTTCGAGCCTTTTTGTGCAATTCAGTTAAAATAGGGAATTATATAAGTTTATTTAATTATATAAGTCGTAACTTACTTATTTTTGCGACTTAAAAATAACTTATTGGTAGTATTTGCTTTAAGGGATTATCTTTAGGTTAAAATTAGACTAAAATATACTTAATAAATGCCTTTAAGGTTTAAAGGATATGAGGTTTATTTCGAAGTTATATTTAACCAAATGTTGACCTGTTTTTTTTACTTATAAGATTCATGACTATTAAGACAAACTTTTGATGTTAATTTTTGGTAATATAAAACTTATAATCTGTACTTGAAACACATTTTGTATATAAAGTTAAAAATGAAGTTTCAAATTAGTTAAATTGAACTTATTTAAGTTATTTTTCCTTAACCACAGGTATAATTGACCAATGATGTTGCTTGGGTAAGTATAAGTATCTATACGTAAATGTAAGAGAATACGAATTAAACGAATTTTTACCAATATTTCCAAATAATTTTCCCCGATTTTCTCGTTGAAGAGAAAGAGCCAAACTCAAGTGCTCATTCGCCTGTTATTAAAGGAAAGAGAACAGTAGTTACATAGAGGCAATAACTCAAGGAGATAACCGAACGTCTTGTGCCTTTTCAATTAAGCCGAGTCAAGTTCGCAGAAAAGCTAATTAGGCAGTCGTTTAACTTGGGCAATTTGTAACAATTAAAAAGTTCCCCCGAGTCGGGCTTCCGATGCACTAAGAGCGAATGCTGCCGAGCCGAACAAACTTTACATATGCTAATTATAAGTTCATGTTTGTTGCTAACACAACTTAATTACTCCCCGAATTAGAGGCGGTAAATCTCGACTCGGAAAACTCGAAAATTCTGCTTCGTTCCGCGACGTATCGCGGAGATAATCGGCCGAGAGAGAGAGGGAAAACGCTCTTATTGTCGCGCCAAATGGGGATGGAACATTAGAGGAACACGCAAGTTGTTTTCCCGCTTGAAATGCTCCTCTGGTTGTACTTTGGTGAAGAGGAGGCTTCCGTTCGAAAGCTCTTTCGAAACAACTTCATACCATCGTCTCGGAATCTTCACTGCTATTTTAAACGCTATATTTGAGTCAATTAATAGTATACTATACATAGTTTAATAGTATACTGTATTCACTTGATATAGTTCCCAAGTAAGACATTGGAGTAACTATATGACCAATATATTATATAACTACTTTATAATGGAAGTTCTTAAACTTATATGTTTTATAAGTACTTTTAAAAAGCTATATTTGCACCGAAAATCAGATAGGTTTTATAAAAGAGTTAGAAACGTATATATGATAACATTATAAAACTAGTTTATACAGAAGTTTTATAAAGCAGTTTAAAAAATGTTCAAAAATAAATAAGATAGAATACCTTACATGATTATATGTCCATGCAATTCATTATTTGTCTTGTATATACGAATTGGAAACAAACTGATATTTGATTAATCAATTTATTTATTTTTATCAGTGTAGTTTTCGTTACGGACGGTGAGACAGATCCACCGATCCACACACAGACATAATAGGGATTTTATATATAAGAAGTTAAAAAAATGAAACTACTATATCTTGTAAAGTATAAATTTAAAATTACAGTAACATGAAATTAAAATTAATAGCATTTTTAAATGGTAATTATAATTAACTTCTCATATTAAACGATGTCCTATGGCACAGTAATTTAATTACTGAAAAAAAAATGTCGGCGTAATTCGAATATAAACAGAAAAAAAAAAATTGTAAAAGATATTTCCTCACGCGAGTTTTTCCCCAAACATTGTCGGGATTTTAATTATGCCGGCCTGAAGAGGGCATTCGCTTGTGAAATAGCGCATTATTAAATTTGGCGCGCAAATTAAAATAAACCAAATATTTATTCGGCCGAGCAACAAATTAAAAACCCCATCTCTCGACAATAAAGCGCGAAATTAAAACCCCAAATTACTTTTGGCCGATTAGAAGCGTCGATTGTCGGCGCAAAAATGCGCTTTAATTCAGATCACTCTCCTCAGGCCCTCGATACTGTTTGTCGGACTTAATTCGTGTTGACAGACCGCCGCAGCCTGCTAGATCGCTTTGTCCCCGGGGATTTACCGCCGAGCGCCGCGCAGCTAAATCATTCGGTAATTATTTCGGCCCTTTTAAAAAGTTGCACTTCTCTCTGCGATTGTTATCTATGACAAATCTATTGCTATCTGTGCTACGGCATAAAATCCGATTGCGAGCTTTTGGGTACAGTCAATGGTCGTTTAATTCTATGTATTGATGTGTTATCTTTCTCCGACCTCTATCGGCCATAATTCGAACTAATGAGTTTTCTGATGAGGCGCCTCGGGGTGGCTTTAATTATCTCAGGAATAATCAGATTACATCTTAAGCAACGGTGGTTAATGTCGAGCACAGTTCACTCATCTTAATTATCTTTTGCTTATTTCCGGGTTTCCATCACAGTTCGCACGTCTCCTGCTTTCCTTGCGCAGATCCATAACGGCGACATTTAAAATGAAACTTGGTGTACCTATATATATATATATGTGATATAAGTAAAAATTTGAAAAGTAAACTTAATAAGTAAAAATACCCGAAATCAAAACCAACAAGAAAACAAAAGAAATCAAACAACCATGTCATTTTTGTGACTTTTCCGTACAAGTTTATGTTTTAGTCCCCTCACCTTTATTCACATTATTTTACATCACAGTTTGCGTATACATTTTTGTTGGCGCCTTCGGGATGGCCAAGGGCAAAAAGAAAAAGTCCAGCAAGAAGTCCAAGTCGACCAAGTCCGGCAAGTCCTCCAAGTCCAAGTCTTCTAAGAAGTCGACTCCTGCCAAACCCCCTAAACCGCCGTTCGTACCCTTTGTCCCAGAATACGCGGGAACTGACCCGAGCACTTTGCCATTTCCAGATTGGTGCGATCAGGATCTGAACGCTGAAGCTTGGGACTTTCCGAAATCTAAGGTACGTAGGTACTAAGGCTCCTCACTCAAAAAAATAAAATATATGAATGCCCATTACTATAAATATGTGATAATTAAAAAACGACGACGTATGTAAACATTTTTTTGTCGATAGTGGGATATTTTTTGTCGAGTTAAGGTTGTCAAGGCAATGAATGTATGTATGGTTTTTGTTTGAATAAAGTAATGGTGAATCTACAGAGTTGACGTTGAGTAAACCCTAGCAACTCCATTAGTTGTAGTCGAGGAAAAAGAACAATTTTCCTAAGCAACAGACCGTGTAAAAATATCTTCCGAATCGTTAGGACCTGTAATAATTTTGTTTTGAAATTATTGGGACTTCGAGCTCGCTCGCTTCGACAGCTCGCCGCCTCGCGCCTTCTGCGCTCGTTTTTTAAGACAGTTAACTGGAGCGTTTAACACTCAGTTCTGTGTATAAGAATAATTTTCCTAATCAATAAAACGTTTGATAAATAAAACGTGTAATAAATAAAACTTGTAATAAAAAAACTTGTAATAAATAAAACGTGTAATAAGTAAAACGTGTAATAAATAAAACATGTAATAAATAAAGTTTGTAATAAATAAAACTTGTAATAAGTAAAACGTGTAATAAATAAAACGTGTAATAAATAAAACGTGTAATAAATAAAACGTGTAATAAATAAAACGTGTAATAAAAATGTTTTTCAAATCATAGGACCTTTAAAAATTTTAAATTTGTAGTCAAGAAATAATATAAAATAGAAAATGTAATAATTTTGTTTTTAAATTATGGGAAATTCGACCTCGCTCGCTTCGCGAGCTCGTCGCCTCGCACCTTCGGCGTTCGTTTTTTAATACACTCAACTGGAGCATTTAACACTCAGTTTTATGTACAACAATAATTTTCTTAATCAATAAACTTGTAATAAATAGAACGTGTAATAAAAATGTTTTCTAAATCATAGGACGTTCAAAAATGTTTAATTTTGTCTTCAAGAAATAATATAAAATAAAAAATGTAATAATTTTGCTTTTAAATTCAGGGGACTTCGGGCTCGCTCGCTTCGCGAGCTCGTCGCCTCGCGCCTTCGGCGCTCGCTTTTTAATACACTCAACTGGAGCGTTTAACGCTCAGTTTTATATATAAGAATAATTTTCCTAGTCAATCAAACTTGTAATAAATATAACGTGTAATAAATAAAACGTGTAGTAAATAAAATATGTAATAAACAAAACGTATAATAAATGAAATGTGTAATAAATAAAACGTATAATAAATAAAACGTGCAATAAATAAAACGTGTAATAAATAAAACGTGTAATAAATAAAACGTGTAATAAATAAAACGTGTAATAAATAAAACGTGTAATAAATAAAACGTGTAATAAATAAAACGTGCAATAAATAAAACGTGTAATAGATAAAACGTGTAATAAATAAAACGTGTAATAAATAAAACGTGTAATAAATAAAACAAATAATAAATAAAACGCGCAATAAATAAAACGTGTAATAAATAAAACAAATAATAAATAAAACGTGCAATAAATAAAGCGTGTAATTAATAAAACTTGTAATAAATAAAATTTGTAATAAATAAAACGTGCAATAAATAAAACGTATAATAAGTAAAACATGTAATAAATGAAACGTGTAATAAATAAAATGTGCAATAAAAATATTTTCCAAATCATAGGACGTCTAAAAATTTTAAATTTGTGGTCAATAAATAATATAAAATCGAAAATGTAATAAATTTCGTTTTTAAATTGTGGGTAATTCGAGCTCGCTCGTTTCGCTCGCTCGCCGCCTCGCGCTTTCGGCGCTCGTTTTTTAATACACTCAACTGGAGCGTTTAACACTCAGTTTTATGTTTAACAATAATTTTCTTAAACAAAAAACTTGTATTTTTGAAAATGGACCCAGCACGATAATTTTAATTTGAAAATTAAATCTAGCACAACGTTTCGGGAGCCACCGCTTTCTTCTTCAGGTGCTGTTGTCGGTTAAAGAAGTTTTAAGAGCTGTGAGGCAGCCTGTCAACCCTTTCAGTTCTTGGCTGCCTCACAGCTCTTAAAAACTCTTTAACCGACAACAGCACCTGAAGAAGAGAGCGGTGGCTCCCGAAACGTTGTGCTAGATTTAATAAATAAACAAAAAGCAAGGATCTTGTCGATTTTTCTTAAAAAAAAAACTTGTAATAAATATAACGTGTAGTAAATAAAACGTAATAAGTAAAACGTGTAATAAATAAAACATGTAATGAATAAAACGTGTAATGAATAAAACGTGTAATAAATAATACGTATAATAAATAAAGCGTGTAGTAAATAAAACGTGTAATAAAAATATTTCCATATCATAGGACGTATAATAATTTCAAAATTGTGGTCAAGAAATAATATAAAATAAAAAGTGTAATAAGTTTGTCTTTAAACGTTAAAAACTCCAGTTGAGTGTATTAAAAACGAGCGTCGAAGGCGCGAGGCAGCTCGCTCGCGAGAATCGAGCGAGCGCAATGTCCCCACAATTTAAAAGCAAAATCGACAATCCATGTTACAGAACGTAATGATTAAGATAATATTTTTATTACCCGTTCTAATCTGGATTTTTTTAGTTTCTATTCTAATAATTTAGAATTTAGTTTCTTGTATGTTCTAAAATTTAAGAAATTCATGATGAAAGTGATGATGAAGTTATTTTAGTATATAATTAAAGCGGATGGTTGAGAATCTAACGACCGGTTTCATAGTACTACTTTAAAAAATAAAATGTAGCTATAAAATTTAAAATTGCATTTAAATTGTGTTTCATAATCGCACTTTATTGTATCGTATCTTTAACTTTCAGTTAAAGTGATAAAGTTTAAGTAAAAGTGACAAACTTTAATTTAAAGTAACAAACTTTAAGTTAAAGTGACACTTTAGTTGTAGTTACTTTAAACGAATTATTATGAAACCGGCGGTCGTAAATTTTAAAACTGTGTACTCTAGTACAGAATTAAAAAAAATTAAAGCTGTATTTAATAATTCCTATAATCTAACATCTTGGATATCGTATAGTTGACTGTTAATAGCTCCAGTTTAGTGTATTAAAAACGAGCGCCGAAGGCGCCAGGCGGCGAGCGAGCGAAGCGAGCTCGCGCAACGTCCCCACAATTTAAAAACAAAATTGACAATCAATAGTATATAACGTAATGATTAAGATAATATTTTTATTACCTGTTCTAATAATATATATTTTTATAATCTAATAATGAGGAATTTTTTTTATTAACCGCCCTAATGATTTGAAATTTCTTCTTATAAAATAATTTGTCAATTAGGAAATTTCATATTTTATAATATTTTATTATCTCCTGAAGAAGTTATAATCTTATAACGAAACGTTGAGATGGAAATTTAAATATATATTTTTTGAGACCTTATACCCATTATTATAAGTATTTGATAATTAAAAATAAAAGGTCAAAAAACAATAAAGTTTAATTGAGACTTTTAAGGTATTTTTGACCAAAATGTTTGAATACGTGAACACGCTTTTTCTTTTAGTTGGTCCTTTTCTTCTTTTCTTTTCTTACAGGAGAAGAAATCAGCTCCTCCCTCAGAAAAAAGCAGCACTTCTGCGGACGATAAGAAAACTGGTACCAGTACAGAGCCAGCTCAGTTTGTTGACCCCCAAGTGGTTCACATACCAGCTAGCATCACAGTTTACGATTGGATGAGACCTTCAGAAATTTACCCAGATGCAACCTTTGTAATCTATAGGGACATGAGCGAGTACCATGACCTTTTGACGCAGAGCAAACATATCCTTCATAGCTGCTTCATGAGAAGCTTCATTTCGTCCATAGCCATCCTCGAATATCTGGGGTTTTCTAGGCCATCTCCGATCGAGTTTGCGTCACTTTTGTTTGTGCCAACCACTGATGAAGAACCTTGGATGCCTTGGCATCATATTTATTCCCTTTGTAAAGCGGGGAAAGGTCAAAAGCATAATCCTCAGGTGAACAAAATGGGGAAATATGTGGTGAGGTTGTTTTGGATGGGCTCTTGGAGGAAGGTGACCGTTGACGATTTTCTTCCCGTTGACAGGGACAAGCACATTTTGCTACCATCTCTTATTTTGCCCAAATTGCCTGTTCCTGAAGTGACTCCCGTTGCGTCTAGTGCGAAAGTACCCGCGGATAAGAAGGGAAAGGGGAAGAAGGGAAAGAAGGGGGGCAAGGGCAGCAAGAAGTCGAAGAAGAGCGGGAGTAAGAAGAGCAAGGAGAAGAAGAGCAAGGACAAGAAGAGCAAGAAGGGAAGCAAGAGCAGCAAGAAAAGTAAGAAGAGTAAGAAGAGCAAGAAATCTAAGAAGTCTAAAGGTTCGGAGAAGGAGGAAGAGGACATCGTAGAACTTTGGCCGTTTTTGCTGAGCAAGGCGCTGTTGAAGTTGGGTTCTTTGAGTTGCTCGATAAAGAAGGAGATTCATCAGTTTGACATAATCACCGCTCTGACTGGGTGGAGTGTTCAGGAATTAAACGTTCAAAATATGTCCCAGCAAGAAAAATGGGAATTGATAACCGGATATACGGATCATTACGCATGGCCGGATTCCGGAGATGCAAAAAGTGATAAAACAGTGGGTAGTAAGAAGAGCAAGAAGAGCAAAAAGGGAAGCAAGAAAGGGAGCAAAAAGGGAAGCAAAAAAGGAAGCAAAAAGGGAAGCAAAAAAGGAAGCAAAAAGGGATCGGATAAAACTTCTAGTAAAGCAACCAAATCCAAGAAAGGTTCTAAAAAAGGTTCCAAGAAAGGCTCGAAAAAATCGAAGAAGAGCAAGAAGGGTAAGAAAGTCTCAAACTTCCTCGATGAAGACTCCGGGGTAATTCCTTTCCACATGGTCGCCTCGTTTTCTGATATGTTGGACATCTTGGAGGGCCAAGTCCCCGATATTTCACCTTGTTGGGGCCACAATTTCCTGATAGACCAAACAAGGGACATACCTTTTTTGCGACCAGAACCTTTGCCGGAATTAGCGAGGTGGAAAAGATTTCGTTGGCTTGAATGGGCCATCAGCCATGGGTATTGGCCAGATATCCACGCGCCTCCGATTCAATGTTTGAAACTAGTGAGCAATTTTAAGAAATTCGCCGAACACGTCATCTACACTTTTCCTAGCGAAGAATCCTTGATCATAAAGCGGGCCGTGAGTTTGGTGGAACAAGCTGCTAAGGACGCGAAGGGAAAGAAAGGCAAGAAGGGGAAGAAAGGAAGCAAGAAGGGTAGCAAGAAAGGGAGCAAGAAGGGGAGTAAGAAGGGGAGCAAGAAGGGGAGTAAGAAGGGGAGCAAAAAATCGAAAAGCTCGAAAGGGAGCAAAAAATCCAAGAAGTCCAAAGGTAGCAAAAAGTCGAAGAAGAGCAAAAAGGGTAAGAAGGACAAGAAAGCTGACGTTCCAGCACCACCAGATCCAACCTTCTGGGTAGATTTTGTCAACGTAGGAAACTTCATCGACAAAATCTACATTTTCTTGAAACCATCTCAGTACGGTTCGCACGTTCGCATAACGGATTTAGCCAAACCTACTCCAACAAAAGCTGTGAAAGGGACGAAATCCGAGAAGAAAATGAAGGAGAAGAAGTCGAAATCCGAGACGAAAGTAGACGAACAACTCGATACGTATTTCACGTATCCCATAAGGCCCCCCGAAGGACACAGCCAGGAGCCTATTATTTTGTTCGTGGATAGCACGGAATGGAAGAATTTGATGATTAATTTCTCGATGGTAGGCCACGACCAGTACCTCAAGGATGGGAAGATTCCCCCGAATTTGGAGAAACCCGTCATTTGCGAGATTTGCACCAACAGGAATTGCCCAAATGTGACCCACACTGCTGTACCAATCTTCAGGAAATTCGAGAAGAAGACGTACATACCTTACGCTTCGGCAGGGTTCTGGGATTACTTTTGGACCACCAAGAACATGTGTTCGCCTTTCCAAATCGTGAGGACTTACGGCACGACAGCGAAGATTTTCGAAATGAACCGGGGGCGAAAGGTCGTCGGAGTGGTCATCCACAGCGATACGTCTTATGTCTTAGATATTTATTCGGATACCCCCATCAGGATAGGTTCCATAGAGTGGGCTTACGAGCAAATGGCCGAAGAATCCGTGAGCCTCATTAATTATTGCCATAAGATCGCGAGCAAATACGGGAAGTTGGTGCAAAGCTTCGGGACGCCGGATTTCGGAGACGCTTTGCGAGCTTTTTACCAAAGCTTTCTTCCTTACTGCTCGGACATCATGACCAAGAAGGAGAGGCAAACTTTGTACGCGCAGTTCTTGAAGGAATTCCTCAACAACATCAAGGAGACTTTCCCGGAGAAAGAGTGGCCCGAGTTGCTGATTCCCCTGAGGGTCCTCTTCTTGGATCCTTGCTTGAACTTCGTTCCCCCTGTGAGGATTTACAAACATTTGGAAGAAGAGGAGGATTTGGATGAAGGTTGTTGCTTTTGCGCGGTCACCAGGGAACAATTCTCCATCGACGAGATCAAGATGAGGAACCACGCCGCCATGGTGATCCAATCCTTCTTCCGGATGTTGCGGGTTAAAAGGATGTTCGAAGTGCACAACCCCGAGCACAAGGACCACCTCACGGTCTTCGAGGCTTTGAAGCGAAACTACACCAACGCCCTCTCGCTGGACCACAGGATTCCAGTTTGCTCGAAGTTGATCAGACGATTGCTCCTCTTCAGCGAGGAGATGAAACCGATTTTGAGGTACTACACTATCTTCCAGGAAGCAGAGAGCATCATCAATTTGAGGAAGTTCACGGGGACGATCACCATCCCCACGGCGGCTTGGGCCTTGCTTTGCCGCTACACCTTCTACATCAATTCCCCGAGCCAGCTAATGGTGAAAGTCCACTTGTTCACCAATTTGAGCCATTGCAGAATTCTCGTCTACGACAACACCACTGGCATAAAGAGAGAAGATAGGCTATCTCTCTGTTTCGTCGATTCGTTTGAAAGCAATTTGGATGGGTATACAGCGATTTGTTACGGCTGGGCAGGAGCCACCAGCAAAGCCAACTGGAAGCTAACTTTCATCACGGTGAAGGAATTGAGCGAGGGGCTCTTGATCATCCCCGATGTGACCCTCTCCCGGGAATTGAACATCTTTAACTATAAGCCGAACGTGGACAACCGTTTGTTCAGGTTCATGATCACCATAAAGCAAACGACCTGGTTGTTGTGCCATCTTTTTTCCAGCAACGAGAAGTTGAACTGTTGCGTCCAATGTTTGGATTTTAACCAGAGGATTATTGGGAAGGTCACCGGGTCGAAGAGCGTGGTTTATCCTCATTTAAAACTGGACATCCCGGATTTGAACCCTATTAATTATCTAACAGTTCCTCCGCAGCAAACTTTGTCTTCGACTGGGAGGTCGACTTCCGTGAGCAGGTCCAGCAGGACTTCGAAGGCCAGCAGGATATCCCGGATATCCACGGATAAGAAGAAGACTTCCATGTCGAAAGTGGATGATGTCGAAGCCACTTACATATTGGAAGGCTTCGTCCTGGATGATACCTGGCCGTTGACCAGACCAGAATGGAAGGTTGTAGAGAGACTCAAAGAGAGGGACATGTTAGGAAGCAAAAGAAGTAGCGAGAAGGTCGTTTATTCCACCAGCTCGGGCCAATCGACTTTGCAATACGCCGACGCTAAAGGCCACCTGGAGAACGCAATGTCCTTGGTAGACTTAAGCCACGTGGAAACACCCTATTGGTGCCTCGAGTTGTATTACAACAAAGGAGATTCCGTGAAGATCTACCCGGATATGAAGCGAGCCATGGAGATACGCGAGATCAAAGAATCTTGGTACGCGGATGACCCCAACCGACACAAGAGATCCAGGCAGATGAGGGAAAGATACCTGGCTAGAGCCAAGAAGAAGATGGAATCCGGAAGCTTTTTCACCTTCGATGTCGAGGAAGCTCTCTCCGAAGTCACCGATTATGTTTCGCACAGTTCTTACGGGACCGTCCCCCGGAAGAGCAGCGTTACCCCGTTAACCAAGCTTGCTAGGGAATCCTTGGCCCATTCCAGGACATCAAGAGGCCAGCTGCAGAAAGGGGCTTCGTTGAGAAGCATCCTGAAGAGCCAAACCTCTTTGTCCTCGAAGAACGTTTCCGTGACGCTTTTGGTGAGCGACACGACGGAAAGCACGGTGAGGTACGAGACCGAATTGGAGGATCTTGCAACTCTGAGGAATCCTGATTCTCCTGCGGTTTATTTGCCACCCTTCGACCTGAATCCTTACTTCGAATATCCCGTAGACGAAGACGCTGATAAGGTTTTGATCACCGAAGAAGTTGAGGCTGAGTTCCAAAGGGAGCAGGAGAGGATCATGCACGATTACGAGAAGGGACAGGAAAATTTCACGGTAGACATGGAGCGCCTCCTCGATGAGCAGAGCGAGAGGGACGTTTGTATGAATATGTGGTACGAGGGGGTGCGGCAGGAATCCAGGGAGTTGATGGACGAAGCCTATAAGGAAAGGGATAAGTTCATCCAGATGCTTATCGCGCAGGAAAAGGCTAGGAAGGAGGCGGAAGCTCTCCTGAAGAAGGATAAGAAGGGGAGTAAGAAGGGGAGCAAGAAGGGTAGCAAGAAAGGGAGTAAGAAATCGAAAAGTTCCAAGTCGAAGAGCAGCAAGAGTGGGAGCAAAAAGGGGAGCAAGAAGTAAGCAGGAGTTTAGGGGACTTTTTCTTTGTTTGTTTCATTTCTTTCATATGTTTCATATGTTTTATTTCTTTCATATGTTTCATTTCTTTCATATGTTTTATTTCTTTCATATGTTTCATTTCTTTCATATGTTTTATTTCTTTCATATGTTTCATTTCTTTCATATGTTTTATTTCTTTCATATGTTTCATTTCTTTCATATGTTTCAATTCTTTCATATGTTTCATTTGTTTCATATGTTTCATATGTTTTATTTCTTTCATATGTTTCATTTATTTCATATCTTTCATTTCTTTCATATCTTTTATTTCTTTCCTCTTTTATTTCTTTCATATCTTTCATTTCTTTTATATCTTTCATTTTTTTCATTTCTTTAATATATTTCATTTATTTAAGTATACACGAGTTTTTTGTATCTAGTTTGTAAATTGTATTAATATTTTTACTATTTTATATATCTACTTATTTTATATATTTACATAGAAGTATTATAATCATAGGTATGTATAATTTTCATAAATATATTTCTTACTACCATAATTTTGTACTCTTCCATAAGAACCTCCCAATGTGATTTTACATTTGATATGGTTGCTTGGTGACGGTATGAAGATAAGTTACGCAATTCATGCAAATTAGGTTCTTATCAAAGACGGATTTGCTTGCTTAAATGCAAAACAATAGTTGCCGGGACCAGATGGGTTCCATACTTTGGGAAAATAATTCCCCGGATCAAGCGCCCGGCCAAACAATAGGCAAGCGCTACACAAAGGAAGGCGCTAGCATCCTAATCAAGGATATCTTCTCGAGAATGCCGAAATAGTAAAATGGTTTGGCCAAGGTTGCCCTAATTGTAACCAGATGTGTGAAAAGGTTCGGCAAACGGTTGTTAAAGCCGCTCGGCAAAGGTGGATGGTGAATGGCAGATGGTGGATGGCAGATGGTCAAATTCATCAGGGGTGCCAATAAACTACAGTTGTACCAACTCTCGAGTAGGTAAAAAATGAAAATCCCAACGTGAGAGGGCGTGGTCTAATAAGGAAACTAAAGTGGCCCGATTGGTCGCAAAGAAAAGGGTCGACAGGTAATTGGTTGCTCTTCAGCATAGGGTAGCCGCGCGGGGGCAGGAACAGTTCTGCTTGGGTAAAAATACAATTAGTTTCTGAAGATCCGGGGAGACGGCACAAGGGGCCATGAGGAGTCAGTCAGGGAGAGTGAGTTGTTCAGAGAAGTCATTCAGAGAGAAGCAGTCGATCGAGAGAGTTGGGGAGAGTCGGGGGTCAGGGAGAGTCGGGGGTCAGGGACAGTCAATCAATCAGAGTTCAGTCAGTTCAGGGAGAGAAAGTTTTGTGGGTTGAGTTCGTTGCGATCAATTGTTCAGTGCCTTTGGGAATATCATCAATACCATTCCTTTGGGAGATTTCGGATTCGTTGGGTGCCATCTGCAGACGTGGGACGCAATTCAGGCTAAGGATTTTGTTTTCTTCTTTCTTTAGTTGTTACGTGCAGATTTTATCGGGGTTGGTATTTCATATTCAGTCTTCCAACTTAGACTGCCAGGTTGCCGAAGGACAATTAATTAAGTTGGTGGCGCTCTTTAGAATTATTAATTAATTATTAAATTATTAGAGATAAAATGAAACTGCTCACGGACAGAGCTTCGCCGTTCAAGAGGTACGAAGAACGAAAGGTCCTTTCCAATGGGCCCGCATTGGTTTATATAGCTGCTTGTCCATTACCCCTACGTGCAATCCTCAAAATGTACCGGAGGAATCCGGAAACACAGAACTGAATTTCTTACATAAAATTTTTCAATTTACCTCAAACTCCGGAGAGTTTTCATATTATTTGACTCGTGATGTCATCGTCTTTTGTGGTTAGGACTCAATGATTGCGTTGTGTTGTGGTTTGTAGTAACCCTATTGGTTCGTACGTGGTTTGCTGGTGGAAAGTAATATCTTAACTTACTTCTAGGCGGCATAGCTACGGGGAATGAAAGTGTTTGAAGATTTTGGTCGGTTTGGTTTATGGTGATTCTTTGTATTGTTGACCATCAGGTGGTGTTCAACCTGCTTTAACACTTAGACTAATGGTCTTACACTTCCGAAGGAGGATGGAGATTGCTACTTAATCGCAGACCAGTGAGATGTGTGTTGAATAATTGTAGATTGTTTGTTTGTTTCTTGTTTATAGTCACCAAATTCGGTCCAGTTATAGAATAAATAATTTTTATAAATATATTTGTTGCTCTCATAGTTATGTACTCTTCAATAAGAATCTCTCAATTTGATTTTATATTTTAACTGTAATTGTTTCATAAATCAGCCATAAATTATAATCTTTCTTTAAAGGCTCCGGAGCCTTAATTTCCGACGGTTACAACACGGAATCGTTAATTGTAACGCGATTATCCAAGAAAGCCGTGATTTGCGCTGGTAGTCGGGGGTGGGACGGTCACGGGGGAGGTAGGGACAAGGCAGTTTTATAGGCAAAGGGAATTTATATTTAAGGAGGGTTTAGGGATAAGGGGGAATATTAAGAATTGGGGTCTAAGGGGAATTGGGGTCTAGGAAGAATAGGGGTTTAGGAAGAATTGCAGGCTAGGGGCAATGGGGATCTAGGGAGAATTGTGGTCTAGCTGGAATTGGGGGCAAAAGAGGATTGAGACAAAAAGGAGTTGGGGCAAAAAGGAGATGGGGCAAAAAGAGTTGGGGCAAAAAGGAGTTGAGACAAAAAGGAGTTTGAAAAAAAAGGAGTTTGAGAAAAAAGGGGCCGGGGAAAAAAGAAGTTGGGGCAAAAAGGGGTTGGGGCAACAAGGGTTTGTGGCCAAGAGAAGAAAGAGAAAGAGCGAGCGAGACATCCTGAAAACTCAATTAACAATCAAGCGGACGATTGTGCGAAACAAAAGTGCGCGAGAAAGAGGCGGCACAAAGGGCATATAAAAAGCAGGGCGAGATAACATTATAGTTGGCATTGTGAGGCGCGATGTGGCGCTGTTATCGGGTTCGTTCGTTCATTTCCGCCAGTCGCGCTGCGGCAACACGATAACTAGATATCGCGAGCATTTCAACACTTTTATCTGGAGAAAGAATAAGAAAACGGTCCCAGAATGGTCCATTATGTTACGTATAGTAAATACTATTATGCTGGGCGTTATCGGGGGCGGCGAACGCTGTATGCTTTATCGCTATCTTTCGCACGTGCGAGCCGGGCCATAAATTGCCGCTTCTCTCTCTCGCTTTCTCTCTCTTCCCCTCGCTCTCTCTCTTCCACTCGCTCTCTCTCTCTCTCTCTCTCTTTCTCTTCCACTCGCTTTCTCTTTCTTCCACTCGCTCTCTCTCTCTTTCTCCCTTTCTTCCACTCGCTCTCTCTCTCTTTCTTCCACTCGCACTCTCTCTCTCTTTCTCTTTCTTTTGCTCTCGAGACCGAGACGTCACCGCCGCCGTCGCGGCGAAGAGATAGCGGCGTCTCACAGAACTTAGCCTTAGCGTCGCCGCCACCTCATTGCCGCCACCATTCCTTGCCGTCGCCGTCTCAGCGTCTTGACGCTATTGCCGCCGCCACCTACTCAGCGTCTCGACGCTATTGCCGCCGTCCCCTACTCAGCGTCTGGACGCTGTCGCCGTCGTTGCAATGTCGACGTCACCGCACCGCCAACGTCGCGCCGCCAACGTCGCGACGCCGCGCCGCCGTCGCACCTCCGCCGCGCCGCCCCCAAGTGTCGACCGAAATTAGCGAAAGCACAAAAGGCACACAAACTCCTTTTCCAGGAGTAGGAGCAAGGAGACGCGAACATTATTATGTAAGTGTCTGCTGAAATGAGGTGCCCATTCGAGCCACTTTATATTTCTGAATTTATTGCGCCCCGGCTTTTCTTTTCTAGGGGCATTACTTTCGTTTCATTTTTAGGCTCTCGCACTCTCATCTCCACTTTATTCTCTTCATTTCGCCGCCATGGGCTCGACTGCGTAAAGTTGTAATGCTTTAATGAGGATAAAATCATTCTTTGTAGCTAATGTGCTCACATATAAAGAGGGAGTATCTATAGACATTGATGTAATGAAATTAAATAATGTGTCTGGATGAATTTTGTTTATATACTGTGACGAATCGATTTTGGGACTAATCATAAAAATCTTCAAGAAAAGACAGGGTGGAACCTGCCGAGTAACGCGGGCAATCCACCACCTGCACCTAAGAGAACACTACTACTTGGTCAAGAGTTTTTTTTTCGTCGGTTAAATCATCTTATTTCTCTATTATTCTCAAATGTTACCACTAAGTTATCTGCTTTGAAGATATGTTACTGGTAAATGTCTCAAAATGGAAAACGAGTAGTAATACTACTAGTATAGAAAAACTAATTAGGAATAAGTATTAGCAATAGATGGAGTAAATGGAAATAAGATTATTTTCTCCCGAGCGTATGTAATACGCACTTTACTTGCCTACTTTTGACTTAAATCTAAACTGTAATATCGTACATTATTACCTAGGCACCTATGAGTTATTATTTCCCGCTTGATGGTGGCGCCATTTGCCTATAAAAAGCATAAGCGGCAAAATTACTAA
>JAWQRP010001507.1:0-18841 GCA_033557875.1 Quadriops clusia | reverse complement strand
TGCAGGACTGCGAGTTGACCTCAGCGCGCCGGCGAGCAGACGACCCAGAGCTTCGATAGCATTAACGTCGATGGTCATTCGGGAGAACAATATTTTTTCAGTTCATTATTTCGAAAATAAAGCTTTTTTGAACTTGTCGTTCTTCGAGTTCTTATCAATATTTGAGTCAGTAGTACAGATGTTCCTTTTGTATTATGCGCAAACACTGGTTCATTTTACTACGAACTTCGTTCAACATCATGTTCAGCACAATCATTGTGTTTTTGTCCTCAAATCAACGTCACAGGCACTTGTTTCTTTGGCTTTTAATACACATTGTCTATTATTTTTTTCTGCTCTTTCATTGCATGACATTGCCTCCTATAACTTTTACGTATATGCACATTCCACAGTTCCATCCAACATTCCATCGCATAACCTCACTTTTCGAAAATTCGCAAATTACCTCACAGCTCCAAAATGCTATACTTTAACTAACTGTTAATGTATAATTTACACGTTTGGCCCATATTTAGGCCCCAATACGGCTCTAAGACGTCTGAGTCGTTCCTTCAAAAAATGACAGCAGCGTAGATGGTAAGCCGCCTGCGCTGGAGTTGAAACGTCAAAATTCCGACTTTCAAGGTTGTTGATACGGGAGCTACTCGCAACCCTTTCTTTCGAAACAAATTATTCGCTAAAATAAACGATTAGAGCAAAACAATAATTTATTTCGTTGCTTTTTAATTTGTTGATGCAAGTAGTAAATTCTCCCTTACAAAACTCATTGATGTTCTTTAAAATGCGATTTTTTCATAGTGGCGCAACCATCGATACACACTCACCATAGAAATTATATTCCTTAAAATGGGAAAATTACCGACGAACGGACGGACGTACGTACGTTACAACGGTAATTATGTTTGTTGATAACGCGAGAATTGTACCATATCGACGCAATTGGCGGAGGCGCACAATCTAAATAAAATTGTAATATCTTATACATTAGAAATTTGAAAAGTTCATTTTTAATTTAATTAACAGAATCGTTGCATAAACATAGTAAAACTGTTACACCCGAAATGCGAACCTGAAGTTTCCCAAAAATCCACAACAAACATATTTTAAATGTTCAACGGATTTTTATCCATCTCTGTGAAAAATTCTTGAGGCGTCATACCATAAGACTTCCAAGCACGCCGAGCAAGAAGAAACAAAACTCCGGGAAACAAATGGACTCTGTCAAAATTATTTTATAATTTAACCAAGATACAAAACTTAATTGATTCAAGAAGAAAGAAGCAGCACAAAGTTGTATCTTCTCAGGTTTTTAGTGCGCCTCGGTACTTAATAAATGTGAATTAAGAAACGCTCAAGTTATTTACAGAGCAGATCTTGATGAAACAAAACCAACAAATAATTAATGAAAGCCGAGCTAATTCGAATACTATCTTCTTTCAGAGAAACAGTTCAGTCCGGAGTCATTACTCCATGTCGTTTTTGCCTCGATATCCTTTGCATCAAGCAGGCCGCCAACTTTAATGAAGTAACAAGTAGCCACATGACGAATACCTGCATTATAATAATATGCGCTACCAGCTACTTGATTCTAGAAATCCCTTAATTAGTCCATTTTATAAATGCACACTTATGCATACCAGCGATTCAAGTCTCCAACTTGTATTATTATCATAAGCGTGTGTATAAAAATAAACGTAATATATTTAGTAGTAGCTTCTTAAAGGCTTCTTTGTCATTCCAACCTCTGACAAATACGCTCTTCTTTTATCATAATACTTATAAATTTCGACGATTATAATATTGTTTAAACTTGCATATATTTAACCGTTCAAATATGTTCTACATCATGCGTAATTTAATTACGTAAATGATTATACTTTATCCTTTTTACATTTTTAATATGTCTTGTTCTTACATGTACATATTTGTTGTTCTCATGATGTACATACTAAATATTTGGGAGTTTGATAATTAATGATCCAAATATTTTTTCCCTCCAGTGACAACTCTCATCGTGTTCAGGACGAAGACCGTATAATTTATGCAGTGCAAATTAATTGTTGGCCACCAAGTAAGTAATTAGCTCCTACTGAATTTAATGTTACGCAACGTGCTATCAAGCTTAAGAATAATTTGGGATTAGGGTGTTGTGTAGGTGATAGCGATCAATGCTTCCATTCAATTCATGAGCGTAATCGTAATCTTGAAATATTGTGTGATCGCCTAATTTATTTCCCTACTTAACATTGATATTATGCTAACTTTATTTACAGTGCCAACAGTGCGTTAAACTGAAATATCGTGGAAATGGACACTTAAAAATTAAGGCATTTGCATATGAAAGCCCTTCCAGAAATAGAAGTTGGTGTTTTCTTCAAATAGAAGTTTTTCTGAGCTCAAGAAAGGGTAATATTTTCAATTAGAACGCGCTTCACACAACTATATACAACTTCATTATTATTACTTGGGTAGTTAAATATCGATAAATTTACATAACGGAGGGGACAGAATCGCAATGAAATATTTGACTTGTAAATTATGCAAATAAACTTCTAGGAATAATTTAGGAAGTGGGAAGGAAGGAATACGTAGTAGCAGCGACATATTGATTTTATAATCATGATGGTAGATAAAAATATATTTGTAATCTTGTAGTATAAAGGAAATGACACAAAAAGTTGTGCGCCACACGTGTTTAGCACATGGGCTTTCCTTTTCTGTAAATTTCTGAATGTCCGTGTCACGAAAAAAAAACGTTTATTGTATTCTAGAAAATTGGCAACTGCTGCATTTCTATTATATAAGCAGGTCACAGCCGCCTGAGATCCTGTCGTAAATTAACTTTTGCATATCCGCAAATTTCATGCTCTGATTTTAAACACTGACGGGTGGTCAAAAATTAAAAATATGGTTGGCCATCCTGCTGTCTCTTGCGCAAGAAGAGGCTTCCCGCAGGACATCTTTTCTTGTGCACATTTAGTCATGGTTAGCCTTCAACATTATTCTTTGCACAATTGACGAGAAGATGTTCTTCGCAGAAAACTAGGTCATTCAGTTTGCATTATTTTCAATACTTATACTAATATATAATAAAATTCCATAAATAAAAAAATCTCATTGGTCAAAATTCAATATTATAATTAAGAACATAAAAAAACGAAATATAAGTTCTATTGAATTTAAAGAGGAAGTGATTTTCTAAAAACAGCATGAAAAATTGTCAGTCTTTTGTTTGCGAATTTTCAATAGATTTCTGAACAAGTGTGAAATAGTGAAAGCGACCAATCTGTTCGTTCTCGCCAAACTGATCATTGTTGCGCAATTCTCTACCTGAATGCATAGTTTGCATTTGGTAGTTCAAATTCTTCCTGAAATGTTTGTCAGTTTCTTTGCTTAGTGTTTTGTGAACTGTGCTTCGTCTTCCTTGTGTTTGAGTAGCTGAAAAGTGTATATGATTCGATAATTTAGTTTATTTAAAAACATAAATATTTGTGGTTAAAAAGATTAACATGTATAGTTAATGCAAAAGTTTGTGGGTTTTATTTTAGTAGGCGGCAATGTTCGTATTTTGATTCTAAATTTTATTAAGTTGTTTACTCGCCTCCATTATAAATCGCTTATCAAACTAAGGCCACGAGGAAATAAATCATAATGGTTTACACACACACCGGAAATCATAATGTGCCCCTGTTTAGAGTTCTAGAGGCCTATAAAATATTACCTTCTTTTCACACACAGGTTGATTTTTTATTTGTGCTCACCGCTGGTAACTTCCTATGGCACGACGGGCTGGGCAATTATTTAAACAAAGAATCAATGTTTTTGTAACGCCACCGGGCTGGCACTTTTAAATAAATTAACTCGCATGTTTTATTGTGCCCACTTTCACTATGTATTTTGGGGCATAAGTATATGATTAACGATCAACTGTTTGAATGGATATACATTTTGTTCAAAGCTACTAACAAAAAAAGGTTCTAAAAACAAAACCGCAGTTTTATTTTTCCGTAATAATTAAGCGCGTAGGAGTCGTTAGATTATAAGTGAAAAAATGATCTAAAAAATGCTTTGATTTGAGGGATGTTAATAAATTTTTAATAAACGAACGAGGCTTTCCACATGGATTTCTATAAACATAATGCCCGGTTACATGATTACAGAAATGTTTTATTGCGATAGGAATATAAAATTATGCCTGATGTACAAAATAGTAATCATTATATTATCAAAATTGTAATATGTAGTGCTCGAGCAACATTCATATTTACTGCTGCATCAGGCCACATTCAGTAATGATTGTATCGCGTTTGGTAATTTTTTAATAATGTATTAATCGTAGGAAAGTTTTAGTAATAAAAGGTAATCAAAATGTAATTACGTCTGATATATTTAGCACCGCTAATTATGGTCCATTACCGGGCAGAATATGTTTAGTGGATCACTATTTCGGTGCCGTCGATATAACTAATGTTTAGCGTGAAAACCAAAGTTTTATTATTTATTACTTTCGAACTAATGTATTTCGCATTGATGTGATGGCGTCCATTTGCGTTTGATGTGCTAGCCGCGGGTTTATTGAAAAGTTTCAACTTTCACAACACATGCACACATCCCAATGATTTCAATTTTTTGCTGGTGTATTGTAATGATTTTCGCTAGTGGGAAATGAATAATTTATCGCGTCCGCCATACCTGATGGTGCAAATTGATGAAGCATGTCCGGGTTAAGTTCGTACCCAAACGAAAAATTATTTACCTTTAATATCTAATTTATTCACTTAACATATCTCATCCCTAGGTAGAAATTGAAGGCAGTACCTTGTATAATAAAGATCTCCAGTTGTTCATCAAGCTCACAGCTTGCCAATCAGTCTCTGACAACCTCCCTAACCTGTCAGTATTTCCTCAATCAGTTGTTTTGTTATAAAGTTTTTAACGAATGTCCATCATCGTCGGTAGGCTCCGTTCTGAGGAAAGTCATTAAATATAAGTTGCCCACAATTAATTCTGGAGGCTATGTCAGTCTAAATAGAGACAATAACATATTTCACAGGTGCTCTTCGGGGTTTTAGATGCTTGTACAAATCGATTTTTTTTCGGTTTTAATTCACCGGAATTTTTATTAGTGTGACTAAAGCAATAAATTTTAGTAGTAGGAAACATTTTAAGATTCTTGGAAATGACCAGGCAAAAGTAATAAATACGTCTGTTGTTACAATTATTATTTTTATTGCTGTTGATAGTAGTATTATTATTATTATTATTATTATTATTATTATGTAGGTACTTCAAAGATGTTTCCCTGCTAATACAGTTTGAAATGTTGGCCATGTTAATATGAATAATGTAGTAAAAAATCTTCAAAGAAAATATTTAAATTGGTTCCAATTAAAAAGCGATTATATTTTGCGCACTATATGCACCCAATTATTGTCCATTAAATAACATGTCGATTATCAAAGGGGCCCGCAGGATACCGTAACACCGAGCAAGAGCCATAAATCTAAAAAGGGCGTATAAGTATGCGAGGGGCAGGTATAACTTTGAGGTCAATTATGTGAAACCTCATCCCTGTTAAGGAGTCGAGATGTTCTTCCATATTGGAAATGTTAAATTGTCGAATAAAAGTGTAAACTACAGTGCTTGAATTCAGTGTCCAAATATACAATAATTACGACAGGGCTAAAGGAGGTTTAATTTTTGTTTAAAATTATACCTCACGTGTTATTTTTTTCATTTGTTTTAAGTTAATTTTTTACAACAATTTAAATGAAGTGTTAGTTATCGCAGAATTTTATGGAAAATGTGCCTAAATCGAAATAGTAAATCTAATAATGTAAGTTTATTGAAAATAGTTTGTTGAGGCAAAACGAGTTTTTTTTTTCAAGTGAAACCCATATTACGTGAGAATGTTCCAATTATACAATTATTACAGATTTAAACTTTGTTTATTTCTTGACCTTTTCCTAATTTAACCTGAAATAATTGGACAGTTTGGGTAGCTTAGGTTGTAACCCCTCCTTAAAAATGTTGTCTTCTATGTCTCTTATCGTTGTGGGGCGCAGGGTCTTAGCTCAGTATACTATTTTTGGAGGCTGGGTCATGAGTGAATGAGACTTAAAAAAATCATTAGGCGCCACCAGCAGATGCTGGAGAAATGAAAGAAGTAATAGGCTACAAGTAATTAAAGATCGTGAATATATTGACTTTCAAAATAAGGTTCTTAGATTCGTCTCACCTTCTTAAATCAAAATCTTAAATACACTAGTTTGTACACATCAAGTAAGAACTGGCCAATCTTTCTGCTACGTCAATATTCAACGATAAATCTTAATTTTGAACTATGTGAAATTGTAAACTAGGATCCGTCTCCGTAAGTTAGTATACTAACTTACGGAGACGGATCCTAGTTTACAATTTCACATAGTTCAAAATTAGTTGTGATTGACATTTTCATTTAAATAAAATCTAGATACTCTAATGTCTTGACTTTTGAAATCATATTAATTAAAAGATATCTTATCTGAACTTCCAGGTTGATTATATCAATTCTGGATTTTCTTCCAAAAAAATTGATCATGAAATTACTTCATATAATGAAAGTCACCCATTCTGGTCACCAGCAAAGTTCAATGTCAAACAGGATTCTAATAGCGCATTCACCAAGGAATATAATAAGAACAAAATAAAAGGGTTCTATTGAACCCTTTCTAACGAATCCTTCTTTATGAATTATTATTTTATGAGAATTCTCAATCAGGTTTCGTCAAGTTTCTCTTAATGTCAAACCAAATTTTTTCCTTAGCTCAAAGCCTACCCTCTTACAAATACTCTAAACAAAACGCTATATTATAGCAATGCTACAAGGTCTTATTTGAAAAAATCTTCTTTATTTAATTTTGCATCAGTTTATTCTTTCCAACGTTTCGCAAAATATTTCCTCGCATCTTCAGAGGTAAATATGGATCTATACCGAAAAATTAATACAAGACTATGAAAATTGGTTGAATAAATACGTCCAAATTCGCATAAAAATTGATGTAAACTTATATAATACTCATGAGTATGTTAGTTACTTTAAGTGTACTAAAATGTAGAATAATAGTAAAATTTTTAATATGTTCAAAATTATGTAAAAAGGTAATTCTCTTGTGACGTTAGATGTAATAATTTATATCTGACTAATTTTATATAGTGTTATATTAGTTTATATCAATTTTTATGTGAATTTGTAAGTATGTTTTCGAGCACTTTTCATAGTCTTGTATTAATTTTTCCATATAAATCCATATGTACCCCTGAAGATGCTATGAAATACGTTGCGAAACGTTGGAAAGAATAAACTGATGCAAATTTAAATAAAGAAGAATTTTTTCAAATAAAATCTAACCCACCCAAGAAATTCAATTATTTAAAATTATTATGGATATTATTAGAATAATATGTTCAGCACCTAAATTGCAAGAACATTGAAAATGCTGGGATACTTCAAATTATTATGATTATCATTAGATGGAAGAATACATTTCCTGCACACTAAATATCCCGAACTTGCAACTTTCAGGCTCTTCCTCTCAAAAAATTTTATATGATCTAACATCAGCGTGCTGAATGAAACTAACGTTTTTCCATAGAGATAAATAACGTTTTTTGCGGAGGATCCAATGCAGGAGAGTCGAGCTTCATTGAAAATAATGTCGGTGTTTACAATGGCAAAAAAACTCGTGTTTCCACAAAATTTGGGAAAGATACAATCAAGAGCGAACCTTTGTTTTTGCTCAACACGGAATTACCTGTCATTAACAGGGCACACTAGATACAGCTGACGAGCTCGAGTTCTGATTGGTTTTTAAATTGATGGTAGCTCCCTACCTGTAATGAGTGCGGGGCGTGGCAGCCACATCATTTATGCTGGCCAACCACTGACCGGTCGACCAACTCCGTCGTTATTCGGACTTAATCGCTTCTCAATACACTGGGAAGCCATTAGTTTCATTAGAGTTCTATTGTTGGATTTTTGACACTTCTTTTACACGGTTTTCGGGACATTATATCGGTCCTGATGGATTTTATGTGTTCTATTTACTAGGGTTCGATATGCCACTGATACGGTGCGCCTAATTTTCCTTACTTTTTATTCCATTTAGGACTCTGCACGCAAGCACAGGTGCCATTGATTACTACTGGAGTTTTCTAACACGGCAACTTTGACTTCGCTATTATGTTTGATGCATGTTGAAAATTATTTTCACCTTCCTCTCCACTTTAATGTGCAATTAAAAACGCATTAAACTTTGTTCAACACCAACTGCATTTACCGAATATCATAGCTACAATATCGATTACCTTAATATACATCCATCTCGCATCTTCACAATTGGCGGAGGCGCACAATCATATTAAATACCAATGCATTCGCTTTATTTCTAAACATTTTTCTGCTTTCACAACTAAAGCGCCCAAGGTGCGTGAGCAACATCATTTAATAGGAAAATTATATAACAATAGCACCAAGCACATGTATTCAAAATATCGTATGTACACCAAACATTGTTGTGTTCTCCAGCAATTACATAAAATTGAATGCACGAGCGTAATTTGTATGCAACATAAAACGAACTCCACAAGCATATTTTCACCAGATCAGTTTATTTATCTACATAGTTATATTGCTGTTTTATTATGGACTGTTAACGAAGCTTTCGCGTGTTCGGTTTCGTGTTTTTAAAGAATTTTGGTAGGAAATTTCTTCACGTTTTTGTTCCCACAAGCTTTTATACAAATATACTTTTAAATAGCAGCTATAAAATTGCGTGTAAAGGTATACAACACAGGTACGGATATTACGAACACAGATTTCATATGGCTTTATTCTTTTGATAAATGTTGCAGCGTGGCCACCGCCACCTTTTGTACACCAGCTATACATACTGACCTTTCCTCCAACACTAAAAGCGCCATCAAAATAATCTCCTAAAATTCTTTTAAAATCCCGTAAAATTCTTTGGAAAAATTCCTTAAAAAAATCGCAGAGTTACAGGCTTAGAATGTTTGCGCCTTGTTTACATTAGTTAAAACATGCATTACGCAGATTTATGCACTCTTGTGAACAAGTAACAAAGTTAAATATCATCCGTAAATCAATGCCGCCCGAGCCTAGTTAATATAAGGACAAAGAATGTTGTAATATTCCTACGTGGCAGCAATATGATCTTGTCTCACAAATTTTTAATTCAAAATGTAAATAATACAAATAGCTCCGACCAGAAACTGAAAATTCATAAATGGAAATAAGATTGCAAGCATAAACCACAGCAGATTATTAATGGGCGCCAGCTTTACAAGGAGAGATGGTCTGTTTGCTTCAACTATAATATTTATATATGCAAAACATTACAACAACACATTTATCACAAACTTTCATTTTCCAGTACAAATACTTCCCCGTGACAATAACTTATGATGCAAATTTTTCTTCGGCCTATGACATCTTAGACAATAATGCACTATAAAATTAAGTCCCCTTTACAACGGTTTAAGATCAAGACTAATGCGTTTTTTGTTATGTAATTCCCTTGGCTCCGACTTTGGCTCCATACCGAAAGACTTTTTCATACTTTTATCTCTAGATGGATCCGGAAGGTAAAAGAAATGATATTTGTAGCAACAAAACATTTATAAGCGACATTAATACCCTGTCTTTAAGGGAATTTTAGCACTACCACTTTCGAGCAGTTCCCATAAACAAACCATAATTTTATTGAAGTTGATACTATTTACTGCTAATTTTGTTTACTACAATACCTACACTTAGTTTCTTTCTTAATAAAAATAAACAATTTGTCATGCGTCCACTACAATTCCTTGCTAGAAAACTATGTTGGATATTTCACAACCTTTACATTTATTTAGGAAAAAAACAATAATATATCAAAGATTTTGTAAATAATTTTCTGTAAAGACGCTTTATTTGGCGCAGTTTTCAAAAATATGAAGATAACAAGCTCTCTGGCATCCTTTTCTATTTTCTATTCTGTTCTCCTGCTAGTGTCAGTTTCATGTTTTCTTTATAGTGAGTAAATCTATTTGTCGGTTGGTTTGTCTAAGTACTGAAGATGCCACAAATTGGTTGGTGGTGGAAACCCCACATTTTAAGAATAAACACCGATAGAAAAATTAACGCATTGTTTCAAAGTGAAAATAGCCAAATTGACTATTACGTTTTCCTATTATGTATTTTCGTGGCTTCCTACAATCAAATGTCCAAAGAGATGCTCTTGAGAAACCTATACCATGCCAAATAGAGATTCAATTTTATAAACGTACAATACCAGAAATTTTTTTTTTTTTGGTTTGAATAAAAGCCTATAACCTTGCTATTGTTTTATTTTTAAGGGCACTACAGTTTCGGCTTCCTTTCACCAGCCTTCATCAGGTGATGAAACGACACACACACGTACAGTAAAATAAATCAAGTAAATGACTTACATAAAATTGTTTAAATATATGCACATTTACATTCATACAACTTATAGGAAACAAGTTCGTGAAATGATTCTCCCAATGTTTCTGGTCTTAGACTTTTGTTGTTATTACCTTCAGTCAATCAGTTTTTTGTAAAATAATTAAAAGAACGCATCACGTTGTGTATCCAGGTTTGGTTTTTCTCCCTCGATATTGCTTCATTCGTTTCAACACTTCTAATCTTGACCCTCTTTCTCGTGCAAATATGTGGACTTTCTGTTTGTTGTTTTTTCTATATAGGTGTAGTATTGTACTTCGTGTTGATTTTCTATTGGTTGGTGTAAGTTGGCTTCTGCTTATTTTTATTATCAATAATTCAATTTAATTTTTTAATGTGTTTCTTTTCTTTTGTGTTAGGTTCCTTAGATCATCTTATATAGAGGAGTATAGTTCAACTATAGTTTCTTGTTTAGGCAATTTACGTGATCTCTCAATTGGTGATTGTAAATTTCTTTTGCTTCCAGTATTTTACGCTTCCTCGTGTTGCTCTCCTCGAATTGAATTATTGATAATAAAAATAAGAAGAAGCCAACATACACCAACCAATAGAAAATCAACACGAAGTACAATACTACACCTATATAGAAAAAACAATAACAAACAGAAAGTCCACATATTTGCACAAGAAAGAGGGTCGAGATTAGAAGTGTTGAAACGAATGAAGCAATATGGAGGGAGAAAAACCAAACCTGGATACACAACGTGATGCGTTCTTTTAATTATTTTACAAAAAACTGATTGACTAAAGGTAATAACAACAAAAATCTAAAACCAGAAACATTGGACGAATCATTTCACGAACTTGTTTCCTATAAGTTGTATGAATGTAAATGTGTATATATTTAAACAATTTTATGTAAGTCATGTACTTGATTTATTTTTCTGTATGTGTGTGTGTCGTTTCAGCACCTGATGAAGGCTGGTGAAAGGAACCCAAAACTGTAGTGCCCTTAAAAATAAAACAATAGCAAGGTTATAGGCTTTTATTCAACCCAAATAAAATTTACCTTGCTGGAACCTTTACCCCTACCAGAATTTTTATTCGTTAGAATCAAAATGTAAGTAAAAATAAAATTTAGCAATATCAATGTTTTTTTATCTGATACTCCCTCTGTCTTACGATTGTACCTATAGTGGCAATATTTTACCAGAACTTGTTGGCGAAGTTACGAGTACCGCAAAATTTCGAAACCTTCCATCAAAATCAATGTTCCCTTATGTTTATCATTTGTTTTGAGCGATTGTTATTTGACATAACGAATTATGATTATCTGTTCTAATTTCCCCTGCTGCAATAAAAGAAAACCGAAAAGTTTATCACGCAGTAACGCAATTACCTACTAAACAATCCAGAAGCAATCTGAACATTGAAAATACTAATTACCTAGTACTTAATACTATTTTTATATAACTGTTTCAATTTATTTTACGTCTTTTGAAAATAAATGTTACGTTTGATATTAATTTTTGTTGCTACTTTTATTACGGTGCAAATTAAATTCATCATCTGCTACTAATATTATACGACAGCGGGAGTAATAAATATTGATTAAATAAAAAATTAAACGAATATTCACAGTTAGCTACAAATAAAACCTTTTTTTGTTACAGGTTTGTGCGCCTTCCAATTTCATAACAATACATTATAATATAAGATTATCCTCATTTGTAATATATTTATTAATAATAATAATGATCTATTTTCAGAAATCATTGCATTTCAATTACTAATAAATACGTTTACTGAAATGAATAAATTAAGTTAGTGTATGTTATTCTTATTGCTATTGTTATTCTTATGCCGTAGTTCAGGTATTGATGCATTCAGTACATAATAATTTTTAAATAATGTAATATGTAAGTAAGCAATTATTTTAATTTTTTGTAATGTAATCGGAAGCCCCATTGTAATATTACTACATGTATCTTCTTATTTTGCATTCAAAACTCATCCTGACAGCTCTAATTTAGGCTCTAGTTTCAGTATACATGTTGTAAGAACAATAAAGTTAATTACTGTTATTATTAAATTAAGCACCTATCTGATCTCTCCTAGTCGCTTCTTCGGAACATTATTCCATTGAGTTGTTTAGTTGCATTAGTCACGTTTTCTTGGTGTCTGAAATATTAATTTATTTATAATTACTCTTTAATTACTATATGTTCATATGTACTTACATAAACATTTACTTTCGTAAATTATTCTACAATTGTATATCAGCAATGTATACTTATCCAAATTTATGTAAGTAGATTTATAAAAGTATTAAGTAAAATGTTAATCTGGGAGATAATTTTTAGCCGCATAACACATAGCGTAGTAAATAATACTTAGTATATATAATAGTACTTAACGTACGGAAAAAATCATTTTTCCTAGCAACAAATATAATATTAAATTGGTTTTCAAACCCATTAAGTTCGTTAGGTAACAATGATTTAATGTTAGAATGTAGTTATGGTGAATAATGAAGTAATTTTCTATGCCGAGTAAATCAGAATCCAATATTCTTTGAACTAGAAATGTTCGAGTCTTCAAAGGATCTTTTCAGTTTCAGAGTTAATGACCAGGTAACTAAAATCACATTATCTATGGGAGAGATGGTGGCGCCGTCACCTCCTCCCCGAGTTTCAATCTTCTTGCAACCAACATTGATAAATTTGACGTAATTTTTCTCGGCTCTCCCCGCATCCTTTCTAACACAAGAACTAAAATAGTATCTTAACGTTTTTTAACTGTTTCGGGTAAATGAACCTTTGATTAAACGCTGTGTCTAATTGCAAAATTACGGTTCAGAAAACTTGTGTTTTTGGGGGTAGTCGCCTTAAATTGATTTTAATAGATGAGGGGCCGCTCTTACATTTAATTATCTCTTACAAATTGTAACCAACGGGGTATTTTAATTATTGGATTTGTTCCGACGAGTAACTTGTCTAAATGAGTAATAAGAAAATTGAAATACTTAGTTTAATTTGCTTGAGGTTAAACTTGAGAATTATAGTGTGAGGAACATTTTATATTTCGTCGATGGTTAGGTAGGTGGAGTTAAAATTGATTACTGTTTAATTGGAACGTAATTCATTTAAATTATATTGTTTAAAGGGCGATCAGGCCAGTCGAGGGCAAATAAAATGTTGCTCCAAACATATTCATCAATAATTTTAATTTATTCAACATATTGGAGTTTAATAATGTATAATTTATTGTTTGCAACAGTGCTGATTCGTATAATTGCGTTGGTTGTTTAATTAATGATCAGTCGGAATACGCACTCAATTTCATTGAGAAATGACATATTTAACCTTTGGACGGAAACAGGAATATTTCAGGTAATTTCTAAAGTTATTTTCATTGTCGCTAGGTAAGACAAAGGATTACCGTTTAAAAAGAAGTAGGCTTTTAAATGGCCACTTTTTAATAATTATTTTCTCGGAGAATTTTTTTTGCTTTTACAATTAGCATTATTTGCAGAAAAAGAACTGAGAATACAAGCTGTTAAACTGCACTTTATTTTCTATCTTGCCATCAGTGCAGAAGAACAAAGAAAGGGAAATTAAATGTTGCCTTTACTAATGAAGACAAGAAATGGGAAGACAAAATAAAACAATAATGATTTTTTGTAGTTGCTTTATTAATCTTGTACACTGCTTGTTCAAGTGAATATAAAAAGATAAAATTTACCAATTTATCTTGAACCTCTTTTCCTAGATCATTTATATTGACAAATTGAGATGTATAAAATTAAGAGTGGAAAGATAAGGATCCCATCGCATCGGTATCATCACTCGATCAAGTGATGAAGTCCGAACTCGTTCCAATTAAAATATGAGCCGATTAAGTGTTTAATAATCCAATAATATTTTAAAATTCTGAGGTAGACAAGCTTAATGTATTTTTTACGGCCCGCTCTTTAAAACAGTGTTAAAACCAGTTAAGGCAACGATCAGTTTTAATAACGATATGAATCTGGCGCAGTTGTTAAATTGATGACGTCGGTAACCGTAACGAGACTTATAACGAGCAATGAGGGAAAACCTCTAAGACTAATCATGGTAATCTTTGCTATAATGTCTAGTGCTAACAACTTTTCAACCGTTTAAGAAAATCGCGGACCATTAAAATTGCGACAAGGCTCGGCTTGTTTTGTGGTTGCCGCATTCTACACCAATTACTGAGATGTTTACAATGCCAAACGTTAATCACTTGCAAATCTTGTCTTTTAATTGGTTCCTTAATTGACGGCTGAGTACGTTTAATTAATATCGAGTACCAGACTTCAGAAATTCACTTTATAATGAAGATAAGTTATTTTCTCTAAATCAATAAATATCACGTCCGTCATTCGTGAGATATCTCACAATTATTAAAATTTTCAAACGTTGCGTTGTCGGCCGCTATATTCTGCGTCTGATTCCATCACTGTTGCAGCGGATTCCCCGGTGCGGTTGAAAGAATATTCTTTTTTCTTTTAAGTAGTAAAAAAATCATGGACATATTATTTAAAAATGTAGTGGTAATATACTGGAAGATGAATCAAACATGACGTATTTAGTTTTAAACCATTAATAACGATACCGGCTAAAACAGATCACTATCTCATATTTCGGTTTGACGGGTCTATTCCGAGCGAAAGGGAGAGATATTATCGATTCACAACTGCACCGAAAACAACCCTCGGCCGAACTTTTTAAAATTGCCGATAGATGTCGCAAGGCGCGCAAAATTTATTGCCGCATTAAATAAATAATTTGCGCAATTCGAAAGCAATTTATAACTTTCCAAATAGGAAGTTTTAGAGCGCAACAATTTGCATTTATTTATTTTTTGACCCGGCGATAAATTATTTAAGCATCTTTGCATTAGCACAGACATTTGTTTATTTTTCCGTTCGTGGTAGATATTAAATAGAGTTATAATTGTTTAAATTATTATTAAGCGTCGGAATAATAAAGCAATAAATATTAACGCGCATAATTATTAGCCGGCTACGTTTAACGTGCAACAAAAGTAACGTAGCTAGTTTTTCTTACCGGTTGAACCACGATCAAGATCGCCCAACAAAAAACAAATACGGTAGCATTTCTCACAATAGCGAATTAATAAGTTAAAATATTGCAAAATGCAAATGGCTCATGTCGCGGCGACTTCTCATTATGCACGAAAAAGGTGTTAATTACTTTGTGTAGTATATTTTTCTTAATTGTTAGATATAATTAAAGTAATTAGTCACCACGTTTAAGTGCGTTTGTCATTAAGCGGCGAATAGCTAATTTGCAAGGCAAGTACATTTTCTTTTGTGAAGGCGCATGTAGGCACTTGGCAACAAATGCCGTAAGTATTGTAGACAACCACCGGCATAGTGCGTGGGTATGCCGAGAGAGGGAAGCGTCCTAATGGCTCCGATGCAGTTTTTAGTACGAGGGTGCGCCGAGGGGTGGTGCGAGCGTTTCTTGATTGAGGAGGATAGTTGAAAACATTCGTATACCTGTCGACGGTGTTAATTATAGGTGATTATTTCTCACTCATTTGCTGGCAGGAAAAAGTTTGCTGCAGTATTTCGCCTTTTGCGGGCGAATACTAGCCTCGTAAAATTACTTTCTTCTGATTAATTTATGATTTGATTTCCTCCGTAAATAAAAATTTTGTTAATGACATTGTCTACGAAAGATCATATTATACGTGCATGACTTTATGGGCACAGGGTATATGTACATGTATAAATTTTATTAAAACTATTATTACTCCACCTTCTGTTCCCATCAAAAGAATTTGTTTTATTTTTTTACAATTATGTCTACATGTTTATATAGTTTTTTCGTATGTTGCTATTTCGTATGTACACACTTGTTTACAATTCGTTTTTGACTGGCAAAAAATTTATTATCTGAACGTATAATCCCATTCGGATGTAGATGGCAGCATTGTGGGCCTGCATCAGCGGTAAGCGGAAAGAAATTCAATTGATCTTGTCCAGCGATGTTGGGTGATCCATCTTCGTCAGAACCGTCGGGACGGGCGCCGTAGTCGGGCGTCGAGCCGGGGCCTCTATTGAGATGTTATGAATTTATTATCATAAGTTGGTGATGGGCAAACATTTACCACAATCAAGACAAAATAATTCTACGCAATAATTTCCTAAGGATAACAGAAGGATAATGGAGAAGGCGAGGGTTAGAGACGCTTGTTGTTTTAAACTCAGATTAACGATGACAACAAAAGTCAAATTTACTATTCAAACAATTTCGTTGAGAACTCTTTATCACTTAAATTACATTTAGTTGGTTAGCCGAGTTGTGTCTAAATAGTAAAAACTAAATAGAATTTAGTTATCAATGTTATGGTAAATAAATTTTATATTTAACATTAAACACATTTTTATATTTAAACGAAAAAAGAGAGCTGCTTTAGATTAAATTTCTAGGAAGAATGACCGGATTATATCGAGATAAGTAGATTTTAACACGTTGCTCGTCTCATTTGCACGCATGAACAACTTCATGGGAATAAATTCCCGCTCTTTAATCGTGCGGTAATTAAAATTAAAACAAGAAGATGCGTTGCACATGAAAGTGCATATAATGAACGAGCTTGGGCTAAGAAAAAATAGTGCAATTAAGGTGAAGTAATTCACTAAATATTTCTAAATGCAAAATTATAATATAGCACATGTAGTACACGCACATCTGTTCTGCGAAATTAGAGATAAATTAAATCAATATATTACAGTTTGGACGTAGTTAACTCTTAAAAAAGTAACTTTCAAACGGATGAACATAAATTTAAATGCATGAGTCGCATCATAGCATGGCACATTCATCATATCCTAGGCGCGACGATAGACCGCTTATTGAGAAATATACGCGGTTTTCCCGGAAGATCGCGTGCGTCAGACAAAGACAGCAAGATGCATGTTGTGCTCCTGGCATTTTTCTCTCTGGATCCGATCCGAGACTTCGCTCTGGGGCGGTACATCAGATGTAGAAGAAAAGCCGACCGCAGCACCGGTGTCACGGATCATAAATGTTCACTTATGTTTCTATTAAAATTACCGACATACTATTAACACGGGCACGGTGGAGATATCTGCCAACGATATCACCTAGCAGCAGCAGCCGCAGCTTCGGGTCTTCTTATCCCGAGAAACCACCTCATGCCAAACCAAACAAGCCAACAAATAGCGCGTAGAATGCGAAGTATTTATAAAAGTCTCTTTATTTTCGGATTAAATTGAGGAAGTTCGTTTTTTCTGAAACACAAAGTCTGATGCATTTTTGTTTGGGCATGTGCTCCGAGATTTATTGTCAGTGCGGTCTTGTCTTCTTTTTTGGCTGAGAGGCAACTATCACGGAAGGTTGAAAAGCTTTGTTTAGATGCGAAATTAATCAGGTTTGTCCATGCGGGTTATTCTTGAAAAAAAAATACAAGTAATGAAGGGAATTTTTTTTACATAAGAATTGAATACGAAATATTTTTCTATTTTGAAATCCTAGTTGGGGATTATGCAAGAAATAGGGCGAACAAAAGTTTGAATGGCATAGAAAGCGAGACCTAGCAAACCTGTTGGTGTGTAAATGTATTTGATGTTAATATGATCGTTAAATTACAAAGAACTATTCAGCTTCACCTTCGAAATCATTTATCATTCGAGTTGCGTCCAGCAATGGACCGTTGATAATAAGAAGCTCCGGAGTACTGTGCGGCTTCTCATAAATATGCGGTTAAATAACCGAAACGCATTAAGAGAGTTTATACACACGAAATTAATTATGGCGTATTGAGTCTAAATGATGTTCCCTTTGAAGCAAAGTATGTACGAAAAATTTAAAGAATGCGATGTAATGAAAATCTCTATCTTTGCATGTGAGACGTGTTAATTAAGTACGCGCAGAATATTTTTGTTACATAAACTTAAGTTACAACTGATCACACTGTAGTGAAGTATGTACGTCATATACCTATGTATAGCCATTTGTACATAAAATGCGACTAGAGATAACTGATTCTAACAATAATTGTATTGTTTGGGATGGAATAAAAACCTATCGCCTTGCTATTCGGGTAATTTTGAAGAGTACTACAGTTTCAAGTCTTTTACATACGCCTTCAGCAGGTACTTCATCTTTAAATAAATATTGTTGTTGTAGGAAATTCGCATTTGAAGAGCAAATGACTGTACCTATATAACTACAACTAGTTAATGCCCGTGAAAAATCACGGACAGCCATATTTATTACCATGTACACGTATACTTATTTCCATGTGCACATGTACATCTGACCATGTACACGTGTGCATATTACCATATACACATACATT
>JAWQRP010001506.1:0-18843 GCA_033557875.1 Quadriops clusia | reverse complement strand
TTTACATTTAAAGCGATGCATTAGAAGAGTTCCGCTTCAAGGCAGGGTCCTTTGCGGGTGAGATACGTACGTAAGGGGGGTACTGTTTACATTTGTAAAAATCAGCTGAGCTAGCTGCCACTTAATATAAGTTAGTTAAACACATTTTCAAGATCTTTTTAGCATAAATAACAAAAAAATTTTTTAATAATAAATAATATTAATTCCTAATAAAATACACATTTAAACGCGCCGTCTAACACATTTACACATACATTTCAATTGTTGCGCACGCATACACACACCTAAATACGTGAGATTACCTCAGTTGTTACCCAATTACACACACGTCTTGTACTCCATTCCATCTTAAGTATCTCATTCTATAATTATAGTAATTGGTGACACCTCACATCTTTCATGTCCTCCATTTCATCAATTTTTATGTTTTTGACGAGCTGGTGAGTGGTTTTGTTGTCGATTATGCATGATCTTTGAATTATTTGTTAACCTATATAACTCATTATAAAAAAAATAATTCTTTAGCATGTAATATGGCCATCTGCCGATATAGATTAAATTTTGTTCTTATTCTTTATTTTTAAATTACAAAAACTAATTTTCGGTCATTGTATTACCTGTAGCACCTGAAGATGACCAGGGATGGTCGAAACTAGTTGTGTGGAATAAATAATTAAACAAGGAATTAATCACGTCCAAATTTTTTCCAATTTACCTGACCTTGTTGGGATTTTCATTTGTATACACTCCAGTTAAGTGTATTAAAAAACGAGCGCCGAAGGCGCGAGGCGGCGAGCGAGCTCGAAATCTCAATAATTTAAAAATGGGAGTTTGGAAACAAAATCTTAGTTGACTTATCTTAGATGACATATACCTGAACGTTAAACACTCCAGTTGACTGTATTAAAAAACGAGCGCCAAAGGCGCGAGGTGGCGAGCTCGCGAAGCGAGCGAGCTCGTAATTTTAAGAATTTAAAAATTGAAATTTGATAACAAAATTTTAGGTGACATAACTTAGATGACATAACTGAATGTTAAACGTATAACTGAATGTTAAACACTCCAGTTAAGTGTATTCAAAAACGAGCGCCGAAGGCGCGAGGCGGCGAGCTCGCGGAGCGAGCGAGCTCGAAATCTCAATAATTTAAAAGTAGGTGTTTGGAAACAAAATCTTAGTTGACTTATTACTTAGATGACATATACCTGAACGTTAAACACTCCAGTTAAGTGAATTAAAAAACAAGCGCCGAAGGCGTGAGGCGACCAGCTCGCGGAGCGAACGACCTCGAAGACTCAAACATTTTAAAACAAAATTGTTACGTTCTAATGATTTGGAAATTAGTTTTACTACAGTGTTCTATTGATATATTTAAAGTAGAAGGAAATTATACTTACCTCTATCGTTGAGGATTTACTATTTACTACTATTTACTGCATATACATATTTACTTCATATACATATTTACTTTATATACATATTTACTTTTTATACATATTTACTTCATATACATATTTACTTTCATGTGGGAAGTCCCACTTTATTACACCCAATTTACTTTCATATTCATATTTACTGGCTCTCTTTTGTTAAAAAAAAACCGTGCTCGCTTCCTCGATCATTCTTGTAAATTCTTAGGTGTTCAATTTTTAGCCGCGCTCATCGATGATGGCGCCACCGAACTCTCTAGCCAGCGCACATCGCTAGCAACAAAGCGGTTCGATTTTGAAAATGGCGCGATTTTTGAAAATGGCGCCATAATCGGGAAGTTTGACCCGCCATTTTGGGTGGTTTAATTAGTTCCCGGCTTCGGCGCTGCTTGTTGACAAACGCGAGTTTAGTTAGTTCGTTGCTATTTTCATTTCGCACATGAATTGCGGCTAACCCGCTTCGCTTTTACGTAATTTACCGAATTAGTGTGTTGGTGGCGCGTTGGCCCCCTTTTTCGCCCCCGCGGAGATTGTTTCTAGCCCTTTCGCGGCCGTACCTTTCCAATCGCCCCCTCGCAGAGGCCCTCTCGCTCGAGCCCTAGGCCCACAAAGAACCCTCGGCGATGAGCAACATTAACCCCTTTGGGGCCCCTAAGAACCCTCCTTGGGCCCGGCAGGCCGTTGGGAACGCCAACGCCAACTTGGTCAACACCACGAACACCATCCAGCAGCAATTGCTCAACCAGAACGCCCTCAACAACATAAACAACCCAGCGATGGTGCCCTTCCAGCAGCAGCACCAACAGCAGGTCTTTCAGAACGCCATGGGGCTCCAGCAGCAGAACCTCAGCCTGGGCCTCCAGCAAATGGCCAACTCCTCCGTAATGGGCGCCAGCCTCGGCTCCCAGATCGGCCCCAACCAGCTCTTCCAGCAGGTCGGAGCCGTCACCTACCCGAACCCCAGAACGATGAACCCCACCTTCCAAACCCAGAACATCGGCGCCGTGCCCCCCGTGCAGAATAACAACAGCTCCAGCACGAAGCAGCGGGTTTTCACAGGCACCGTTACGAAAGTGCACGACAACTTCGGTTTCGTCGATGAGGACGTGTTTTTCCAAACGTCCGCCTGCGTCAAAGGCAAGTATGTCCGTCGAAAGCCGATCCCCTCATAATTACGATTCCTAAATTCCTGGAATAGTATTACATGTGTAGGGGATCGGATTTTAGGACGCTTTTAGCAAACACAGACATGTTTGAGTATTGCCTTATCTTTATTAATATTTATTTTGTATTTTGTTTCCTGGTTTTTTGTTTCATATCTTGGTTGTTTCCTATTTTAGTTGCTTCATGTATTGTTTGTTTCATATTTTATTTGTTTCATGTTTTATTTGTTTCATGTTTTATTTGTTTCATGTTTTATTTGTTTCATGTTATATTTGTTTCATATTTTATTTGTTTCATATTTTGTTTGTTTCCTGTTTTAGTTGTTTCATCCTTTATTTGTTTCAAATTTTTTTTTGTTTCATAATTGATTTGTTTCATAATTTATTTGTTTCCATATTTTAGTTGTTTCATGTTTTGTTTGTTTCCTATTTTAGTTGTTTCATGTTTTGTTTGTTTCATGTTTTGTTTGTTTCATATTTTAGTTGTTTTACAGATTAGGAGTCTCATAATTTTTTCCTTCATATTTTCGTTGCTTCATATCTTCGTTGTTTCATATCTTGGTTGCTTCATATCTTCGTTGCATCATATCTTCGTTGTTTTATATTTTCGTTGCTTTATATCTTCGTTGCTTTATATCTTCGTTGCTTCATATCTTCGTTGCTTCATATCTTCGTTGCTTCATATCTTCGTTGCTTTATATTTTTGTTGCTTCATATCTACGTTGCTTTATATTTTCGTTGCTTCATATCTGTGTTGCTTCATATTTTTGTTGTTTCATATTTTTGTTGCTTTATATTTTCGTCGCTTCATATTTTTGTTGCTTCATATTTTCGTTGCTTCATATTTTAGTTGTTTCATGTATTTGCTGATTCACATCTTGGAGGTTTTTCCATAAGTATAGCATTGTTATTCTATTTTGTTATTCTACTTTGTTTTGTTACTCTACCTTATTTTGTTATAAGGTTAATCTGCTTATCTTGTTTAATCTTAATTAAACCTTAATATAATGCTCCTTCATTATGTTAATTCCGTTAAGTTATGCAAAATATATTCCTAGTAGTTTTCTGTCATAGATGAACATTAATTTTCTCTTGGCTTAATGCTTATTCACTTTTTCAACATTATTTCACCTTATCTTACCTTTTATTCTGCTTTCTTCTTATTTGAAGTTTCGTAAGAAAATGTCTAATTTGACAGGTAATAGTTTTCAATAATTAAGAAGGCTAGTCCAGGATTTGACATAACTGTACTGTCACTGTAACAGTACAACATTGTAATGTAATGACAGATAACATTATAAACATACAGACTTGATTTTTAAAAAGCTACCAAATTACAGGTTTCTACTTATATTTACCTACAATGAAAGCGCCATCTTATCGATGCGCACGTGTCTTTATAACAGATTTGTTCATTCCATTTGGTTAATATGATAGTTTTTGGGCCTATCATCATAACTCTAATATTATTTTTGTCAACAAACACATGTTTGCTATTAAATTTCCGAACTGAATTTAATATACATTATGTTCAAATCTGATATAATTACATAATGCAATGGCATACATATGTGTTAATAGAGTGCATAATGCAATAAATGTACAATGTGCACACATAAAAATAGAATTACTCTCTTATCTAATGGCATTGTTATGTAGGTACGAAAATGTTACCTCATTTAGATAAGCATCGAGAAGTGTAGTTAACTACAATTAAAACCTAATTTACAAAACAGTCACTAGAACTAAAAAAAATATACATATTTAAATTAATTCATCTTAATTAAATTAACTCTCATCGTTTTTTTCAATTTTATTTGTTTAATTCTATTTCTTAATTTTATTTCTATATTTCTCAATTTTATTTCTTTATTTCTCAATTTTATTTCTTTATTTCTCAATTTTATTTCTTTATCTCTCAATTTTATTTCTTTATCTCTCAATTTTATTTCTATATTCCTCAATTTTTATTCTTTATTTCTCAATTTTATTTCTTTACTTCCTGATTTTTATTTTTTATCTTATTATATCTTCACTGCGTTTAATCATCAATCATTTCTTCTTCCTCCAGGTTCAAACCCCCTAGTAGGAGACCGAGTCCTCGTAGAAGCCTCGTACAACCCCACGATGCCTTTTAAATGGAACGCAACAAGGATTCAAGTCCTGCCGATCTCGAACCAAAATACCTCATCTCGGAGCTCGAACACCTCCAAGAACCTCAATTCGAGTACGTATAATGCCGTGCCGCCACCACTAGATGGCAGCAATGGCAACTTCGGTCGGAACGGCCAAAGGAGCAAGGCCTCGCTCAGTGGGCGCGGCCGAGAACGCTCTCGAGATAGAGAACGTGAAGACGAAGAAATGGAAAGGAAGAAAAGGAGAGAGGAACGGATTCGAGAACGGGAAAAGGAGGAGAAAAAGTCGCCTCTGCGGCGACGGTCTCGCTCGCCAAAATCGCGTAGGCGAACCCGGATTGTACCTAGATACATGGTGCAAATACCTAAAATCAATTTAGATATGTAAGTATACTTGACTGATTCTTTGATGATTGAGGATTTTGCATTAAAAGGAAGGTAGATCCATTTTTTGGCCGTTTTAATAAAATAAATAAGTTTGTGTATAATGTAATCATCTGCGAGCAAATATTGATATCTTCAATTTTTTTTTACCTTCTGAAAATGTATGTAAATTGGTCTTGCTTCCCTTTTGAGGCAAGGTCCTCAATTTATATTTTATATAAATTATATTTTAGATTTATATATAGACAACTTAGGTAACAGATTTATACTATACACTGAGGGGAAAAATATGTTGATTCAAACGATAAATTGTAGATCCAACAATTTTTGTCATTTAATAATGACACAGACGTAATGAACTACACTCCTCTAATATTGAATGAACCATCTTGTAATGTTAAATAAAATTGCTTGACTTAAAAATTTATATTGCTTGACTTATAAATGTATATTGCTTGACTTAAAAATTTATTTCTGTTGAAATAAATGGTAATATAAACCTTCAAGTAATGAAAGTTGTGAGTTGACAAAACACAGTTAAAAAATAATCTAGTGAATCAGTTGATAAAAAAATCTTACTTTAAGACAAAATAAATGTAAACCTAATGAATTTAAATTATTGAAACAACATATTTTTCAATTTTTAAGGTAACATTTCGTTGATTGTTGAATGAAGAATTTCTTTTCTCTCAGTGTATTATACTATACTACTATACTATATTATACTACTATATTATACTATACTACTATATTATACTATACTACTATACTAATATACTATTCTATACTATACTAGGGAACAGGTTTATTCAAAACAGATTTTTAAAGAAACTGTGTTAAAACAAATCATATCTAAACAAATTGTTCCAAAACAAATTATACCTAAACAAATTATATGGAAACAAATTATATCGAAACAAGTTATATCGAAACAAATTATATCGAAACAAATTATATCGAAACAAGTTATAAAGAAACAAATTATATCGAAACAAATTATATTTAAACAAATCATATCGAAACAAATTAGATTTAAACAAATCGTATCGAAACAAATTACATTTAAACAAATCGTATCGAAACAAATTACATTTAAACAAATCGTATCGAAACAAATTACATTTAAACAAATCATATCGAAACAAATTATATCTGAACAACACTCATGCAAACAAAAGAAACAATGTGCGATAATGGAACCTACTTACTACCCAAAGCCGGATTTTCAGGTTCGATAGTTTCCGTGGACATTGTTTCCTTAGCAATACTCGGAGTGGTGACTCTTTGCGGATGTTATAGTTTACAAAACAGCTAATAGGGTGACAGTGACATTGTGTGAATAACACTGTATAAGAATTAATATTGAAGATACAAATAATGTCCCTTTTTAGGAAGATTCCTGATTACTCGCTCAGCTTAAGATTTCGAAAGCACGTAACCGTAACAATTATTTTTTTTTAGAATAAACCTATTTCAATTGTATATATTCTAAGTCCAAAGTTTTATTGTTTTTATTATTACTTTTTATTATTACTTGTTCTCTATTTTATTTATTTTAATAATTACATATTTTTTATATTTTATTTAGCTTTGCTTTTTTTTACTTAACTTAGTTTTAGATAATTTGTTTTTAGTTTATTTATTAATATTTAATTTAATTTTAGTTTATTTGTTAATATTTAATTTAATTTTAGTTTATTTTTACAAATTTTATAATTTATTTTTAAAAAAAACCAAATTAATATTTCATATAATTTTAGTTTATTTATTAATATTTAATTTATTTTTAGTTACTCATTATTATTTAATTTATTTTTACTTTACTCATTATTATTTAATTTAATTTTAGTTTACTCATTATTATTTAATTTATTTTTAGTTTACTCATTATTATTTAATTTACTTGTAGTTTATTCATTATTATTTAATTTATTTTTATCTTTCAGGAGCGGTGCAGACGTACTGGAAGTTCGGCGCCGATATGCTAATTTGTATGTCCCGTCAGACTTCTTTAATACAACTTTCCGTTGGGTCGATGCCTTTCCGCCAGATAAACCATTCTCCCTGAATAAACCTTGTTCATTCCACATAATGAACAAAGATGTCGATCCGATAACGGAAAATTCCGCGATTCTAGAACCCCCAGATGCAGATTACTTATTTTCCGCAAAAGTTATGTTGATGAGCGTTCCCGGGATGGAGGATATGTACCAAAAATGTTGTGCGATGGCCGAAGATAAAGATAAACGCGACAGGGATAGCGAGGAAAGAGACTATGTACATCCAACGAGGTTGATAAACTTTCTGGTAGGCGTTCGCGGGAAGAACGAAACCATGGCCATCGGGGGTCCCTGGAGCCCCTCGTTGGACGGGGAGAATCCCGAGAAGGACCCTTCGGTTCTGATTAAAACTGCCATTAGGACTTGCCGAGCTTTGACTGGGATTGACTTGTCGAACTGCACTCAATGGTACGTAGCTTTCTTTGCTTTATGTTCATCTTTATAATAGCACAGATGATCTGTGATAATCGCAAGTGCATGATTTTTCATTGCCGTTTTCTGTAAGACATTCATGCAGTAGACCATTTACTTGCTCGATTTCTTGATGGTGTATCCCATTTCACTCATTTGCAATAATACCGCTGACTTAATTAATATGAAGTGTGTAAAAAAAGTTTCTATTTTTTTTCTTATTTTTTTGCCTAATTTTCTTTATTTTTTTCTTATTTTTTTGCCTTTTTTTCTTATTTTTTGTCCTTTTTTCTTATTTTTTTATTATTTTTTTCTATTATTTTTTTATTATTATTTTATTATTTTTTATTATTTCTTTTATTATTTTTTTCTCACATTTTTTTCTTATTTTTTTATTATTTTTTTTCTTATATTTTTTCTTATTTTTTTCTTATATTTTTTCATATTTTTTTCTTATATTTTTTTCTTATATTTTTTTCTTATTTTTTTCTTATATTTTTTCATATTTTTTTCTTATTTTTTTCTTATATTTTTTTCTTATTTCTTATATTTTTTAAAATTTTTTTTCCTATTTTTTTTAAATTTCTATTATTTTTAAAAATTATTTTTATTGTAGTGGTTCTTATTTTATTTTACTAAATTTAATTCAGATTATTCCTTGTATTATTTCAAATTGTAATTAAAAATCTCTACAATCACATTAAAACAACAATTATTTCCCTATTTTTTTATTACACATTTTTTACAAGTTTCCCATTTTATATTTTTAGACCTAGGTTTTACTTATAATAATTCCATTGTTGACATTTTCCCTTTTTCAGTATACATACCCCATAGGAGACTTTATTTTTAATTTTTTAAAGTTGATTTTGTAGTGTTATTATTTGGTTTGTTTCGTTCTAAGCCCTTTCGTTGTTCTGGTGCAAACATGGAGTTACCGCTTTGTTTTCGCTAATTTTAGTAAGATTTTCTTATGTGCTTTCTGTTGATTTGGTTATTTACATCCTTTGTGCAGTGTGGATTTACGTTACATTACCTTTTATATTCTAAGGTCACACTATTATTCTTACTGAATTATAACACTTATATATTATATATATATATTAATTTAATAATTTTTTTAATTTAATCATTTTATTTAATTTTATAATTTTTTTTAATTATATAATTTTTTTTTAATTATATAATTTTTTTTTAATTATATAATTTTTTTTTAATAATATAATTTTTTTAAATTGCATCATTCTTATAAGAAACTCACATTAATGATTAAAAGGTACTGTAATGTAAAGGTGTTCACTATTTATGTACATAAATCCCTAGTTACATATCCCTAGTAATCATACTTTGTTGTAATAACGCACTTACATGAAACACACATTTCATAATTTCAATCATTTTACCTGAATCGATTCTAACTAGAGATCTGCACAAAAATTGTCAATAATAACATTGAACATACATACACACTGTCTCCTTCATAATGAAGGGATGTAATTTGAAAATAATCTTGTACAAAAAAAAATCCTTCTAAACATAATCTAAATATAACAATTTAGTTAGTAAAAGAAAAGTGTTACATATACAATGAATAATTTGTTGATGTACTATTATTAACTCTGCAGTCCAGTGATAAGTTGTCAATTTCTAAATCATTTATTTATTTATTAATAAATTAATTACAATTTGAAACAACGATAAATTAATTACTATTTGAAACGACGATAAATTAATTACTATTTGAAACAATGATAAATTAATTACTATTTGAAACAACGATAAATTAATTACTATTTGAAACAACGATAAATTAATTACAATTTGAAACAACGATAAATTAATTACTATTTCAAACAACGATAAATTAATTACTATTTGAAACAACGATAAATTAATTAAAATATTCATTACCTCCCCGAGTTATGAAGGACCAGGATTCATCCCTAAACGAGTTCTGTTGCATGTTGGGTACTATAATCTATACTATAAGTACAGGCTGTACAGTGCTTGTTGTAGCTTTCCAGCTGCGGAGCAGAGAAGTAAGTCTGGTGTGCTTAGAATGTGTTTCTGGTAAGAGGCATCAGTATGATCTGCTTACCTCTATGTTCCGTTAGGTACCGTTTTGTGGAGCTCTACTACCGCCGGAGTGACAGCAACCACAAGGGCAAGGCGGTTCCGGCAAGGGTAGAGACTGTGGTCCTCTTTCTCCCAGATGTTTGGAGCTGTGTCCCGACCCGTCTCGAGTGGGACGGCCTGCACCAAAGTTACCGCAAACAGCTGGACCGCAAACTCAAGCAGGACCAGGAGATGGACGAACAGCCCGCCGCTGACGAAAAGGCACCTATATATTTACTTAATGTATAAAATAGGCTAGGTATACGCTGATGGCTGGGTCAGATCTACACTCCAGAGCACCTTAAGATAAGATAGGAGATTTGCTATGGCCCTACCATAATTTTGCACGAAAGTGCGCGAGACTGGGGACGGCGTGAGTGAGAGTGCGAAAGGAGCGTGCTGAGCTTTCCGTGGTGCTTTCTGTTACAATGCTTTCTTGTGTCTCTAGGAGGAGGAGCCCGCCGGGGACAAGTTGGAGCCTACGCACTACTCTCAACTTGACCCTAAGGCCATGATGGTCGGGGCCTTACGCAACGAACTCAAGGCTAGGAACATCAACAGCAAAGGGCTCAAGTCGCAGCTGATCGCCCGATTGACCAAAGCGCTCAAGGCAGAAGCCGAGAAAACCGACGATGATACTAAGGAAAAAGAGAAGGAGACGCCTCCCGAGACCGAGGTGGATTCTTCTGCTGAAGATAAGAAGGTGGAAGTGAGTAATTTTTCAAAAATAATTTAAATTATAATTACATCAAAACATAAGAGGTATTTACTTTTTTCTCAGAAATTTTTTCTAGTGTTTAGTGAAGTTTAATATTTAGAATACAACACTCTTCTATTTTTTTTTTTACTACGATTTCATACCATGATTTGCACATCTTTGGACTATTGCCAAATTTTTCTACATATAAGTTTTCTATAAATTGTTTTTTTTTGTTGAATGCCGAAATTATATATATATATAGTGTGGTTTACAAGTCGAATATTCTTTTTAACTATTTGTGATTCTTTTATTCTTTAATTATTACATATAATCCAAAACGGACAATGAACAGTTTAGAGGTTTTATTCCATCAATCCTCCAACTTATGCAACCAATGTTGCCTCACTTAAATACTTAGGCATAGGTGGTCTATACAACCATCATCAATTTTACTAATGAATTTGTAAGCATAAATATTTATTTATTCCATCACACTGCCCCGTGAATCCCCAAGCACTTCATCATCACCTTTATCGTAACTTTTCTAATCATTAAGACAAATCCAAATCATTAAAACTGATAATAATAAAAAGTTTGCAAATTATTAAAATTATTACTTTTATCATTACAGTCTATAATATTGATTATCAAATTTTTTTTAAATTATGGGAATTTTGTGCTCGCTCGCTTCGCGAGCTCGCCGCCTCGCGCCTTCGGCGCTCGTTTTTTAATACACTCAATTGGAGTGTTTTAACGTTCAGGTATATGTCATCTAAGTTGTAAGTCAACTAAGATTTTGTTTAAAATTCCAATTTTTAAATTATTGGGATTTTTAGTTCGCGAGCTCGCCGCCTCGCGCCTTCGGCGCTCGCTTTTTAATACACTCAACTGGAGTGTTTAACGTTTAGGTATATGTCATCTCAGTTATAAGTCAACTAAGATTTTGTTTTCAAACTCCAGTTTTTAAATTATTGAGATTTTGAGATCGCTCGCTTCGCGAGCTCGCCGCCTCGCGCCTTCGGCGCTCGTTTTTCAACTTTCAACTTTCAACTTAACTGGAGTGTTTAACGTTCAGGTATATGTCATCTCAGTTATAAGTCAACTAAGATTTTGTTTTCAAACTCCAGTTTTTAAATTATTGAGATTTTGAGCTCGCTCGCTTCGCGAGCTCGTCGCCTCGCGCCTTCGGCGCTCGTTTTTCAACGTTCAGGTATATGTCATCTAAGTTATAAGTCAACTAAGATTTTGTTTTCAAATTTCAATTCTCAAATTGTTGGGAGTTCGAGCTAGCTCGCTTCGCGAGCCCGCCGCCTCGCGCCTTCGGCGCTCGCTTTTTAATACACTCATCTGGAGTGTTTAACGTTCAGGTATATGTCATCTAAGTTATAAGTCAACCAAGATTTTGTTTTCAAACTCCAATATTTAAATTATTAAGATTTTGAGCTCGCTCGCTCCGCGAGCTCGCCGCCTCGCGCCTTAGACGCTCGTTTTTTAATACAACTGGAGCTCTTAACATTCAACTATACAACACTCAAGATGTAAGATCATAGTTAACAATTATTACCTCTGTTTCATAATAAGGGAGCCATTAACGATTTATATTTTTTCCATAATAACTGAACCATTTTAGTTTTTTTCAAAAATAAGAGTGTCATTTTCGAGTTTTATATTTTCAAAATTTTCTAAAATTAATAAGTATTTGACGAAAAAAAAACATTTATTTTAATGTTTCTTAAATTTTACATGAAACCAAATATTAATAGTAATCGAAATTTACAAAATGTTAATACAAACGAATAATAGGCGAACGATTCTGCTTTCAAAGTTTTACCTTACTAATATGTTTAATCTTAATCATTATTTTTTTGATTATTTAATAAAAAATTAACTACGGCTGTTCACTTCTTGTTTTGTTAAATTCAATTTTTTTTATCTTTTTAACCTTTTCGGTGTTACAAAACTTTTTCATAAATATATACTTAAAGTAAGGATTAAGGATTTGATAGATAATAAGAATATGAAAACATAATAAAAAAAATAATTAAATATCAATAAGTTTAACGGAAAATTCAATTGGCTTACTTATTTTGAATCAGATGTAGTAAACGCTTTATTTTTTTTTTTTAATTTTTTTCAATAGCTTCTGATTGTATTATTCAAATACTGATGATGCCCACACACTCAATTTTCAAATTGTACAGTTGTACTAACAGTCTTTCTGCACAGTTAAAGTGCGTAATTTAGCTGATAGTATTTGTAGTCTTTAAACTTGAAAGCCGAGTGCTAAAATATTTAAAAAAAAATTAATTAAAGTTGTATTTAATAATTGTTAACTATGATCCTGGGTATTCAACAGTTGAATGTTAAGGGCTTCAATTATCAAAAACGAGCGCCGAAGGCGAGCGAGTGCAATGTCCTCACAATTTAAAAACAAAATTGAAATTATACAATGCAATGATTATGACAATATTTTTGTTACTGCCTTTAATAATTTGGAAACTTTTTCCAATTATCAGTTCTAATGATTTGGATTTTTTCTTATTTGTCCTAATTCTTACGATGAAAGTGATGATGACCTTATCGTAATACATTAAAGTGGATGGTGTAGAATCTGAACTTTAAAATGGGTACTATAAGAAAATAAAACAAATTATAATTAAATTTGTATTTAATAATTGCTAACTAATGATCTTACATTATATTTTAATATTGATAAATATTTTTATTACACGTTCTATTGATTAACAAAATTATTGTTATACATAAAACTGTAGTTTTGAATCTAAACTTTAAAGCCGGGTGCTATAGAATGATTTAAGAAAAATAAATTAAACTTGTACATACATAAGAATGTCACGTGTATTCTGTCCTCCCAATGAGAAACACCATTTCTCCAAACATTTAATAAATGGAGATACGACTTTTGTTATTGCAAAGGCAATCGAAAAAATCGTATCTTTATACATATAATAGTTAGAACCAAAACGAATATATACAAGTTTGTAAGATATCAGTGGTATATATAAAACTCATTTTCTTATCTGTGGTTTAGAGTCTTAAAAAGGTCCTACAAAAGGGGCGAAACATTAACAAACAAAAAATAATGAATATCACATAAATTAATTTCATATGGCCCTTAATTCCCAATATTCAATCAACTAGAAAAATAAATAAATTTACAAAACGTACTCTTTCCACAGGCCGAGGAAATCAAACTAGACGAAAAAGAAAAGGCCCTCTTGGAGAAGAAATACACCCTCCCAGACCAACAGCACATCATAGTTCATCCTTCGAAAACTGCCAAATCAGGGAAATTCGACTGTATGGTTATGTCCCTTTCTCTCCTCTTGGACTATCGTCCAGAAGACACCAAAGAACATTCTTTCGAAGTCTCCTTATTTGCAGAATTGTACAACGAAATGCTTATGCGCGACTTCGGATTCAACATTTATAAAGCCCTCTTCGAGCTTCCGGAGAAAGCCAAAGAAAAGGATGAGAAGAAGAAGAAAGACGATGAGAAGCGAGGCGGTGAGGACGATAAGAAGAAAGACGATGAGAAGAAGAAGGATGAGGAGAAGAGGAAAGACGATAAGGAGGAGAAGAAGAAGGACGAGAAGGATAAGGAGAAGCGGGAGGACTCGGATAATAAGAAAAGCGAGGATAGGAAGAGCGTCGAGAAGAAACGGGATTCGAAGCGAGACGAGAAGAAATCCGAGCATGGTGATAGCGAGGACGATGAAGACTACGACGACGAGGAAACGAAGGATAGGAAGAAGTCTGATCGTGATCGGAGGAAACGTGACCGTCCAAAAATGTTCACTAAAGACCGGACCCTTTTGCTTTCGTTTATTTACTTCGACCAAACGCACTGCGGGTACATTTTCGAGAAGGACATCGAGGACCTGCTCTACACCTTAGGGTTGAGTTTATCTCGCGCACAAGTTCGGAAATTAGTGGGTAAGGTGATCTCTCGGGATTCTTTGCACTACCGGAAGTTGACCGACAAGCCGAGGGACGAAGACTTCATAGTTATAGACGACTCCGAAAAAAGTACAAACATGCAAACTCTTGCTTCCGGGAATAAACATTTGCTTCCCGTTTTTGACAGGAGCGAGTCTGCGAAGAAGTTGAAGCTTGAGAATGAGGAAGCTGATGGAGGCGATGACGCATGTATTAAAGGTGAAGATGGTTAGTACCCATTTTTTTAAAATTTATTGTGGGTATTAGGATCTTTATTATAATTTATATAGTATTTCTTAATTATAATTTATTAATGTTAAATCAAACAATATAAATTTCATTACTATTATTACTTTGGTTTTAGGACTAATATTGTTCCAAGGGGCTTTGGTAGACGTAACCAAATTGATGGCGCAGTTGGAAAGAAGTGACAAAGCGAGAACCGACACAGAATGCAGGATGGTCGACCTGAAGAACGAAAATGCCAAATTAACAGACAAAAACGTAAAATCTGCCAGTACAATAAAGACTTTAACTGCTGAGTTAAGAGAATTTAAAGAAAAGTTGAAGATTTGTGAGGATAATCTTAGTAGGAATACGGTATGTAATTCTCTAATTTTTTGTTCTGTAAAATATATTTTTATAAATATATTTATATTTAAAATATTCATATTTAAAAATTATTTATATTTAAAAATATATTTATATTTAAAAATATATTTAAATATATACATAAATATATTTTATATAATTTTGTTTTTTAATAAGGCTTGTTCGAAACTCTTCCAAGCAACTTTAACAGAAATAAGAGACAAGATAGATCCCGTGTTAAGGAGTACAAGGGATAATGCAGACAGAGATAGGAAGCACGACGAGACGAGAACAAGATGGGAGAAAGACGTTAAAGACAAGCCAAAGGAGGAGCCGATGGACACCGACAAAATGGAAATCAAGATTAAGGAGGAAATGGAATAATCAGGTTTTAATTTACGGTAGTTTTAACTCGTTTAGTTTTTATATTGTTTCGATAGAATGAAATAATTTTACTGTGTAAATATTATATCTTTAACAAACGTATGAAATAGTGCATAGATTTTTTTGTGATTTATTCTATGCAATTTTATTTACCTTATGTACTCCAAACATCCAAGATGAATATCCTTGTCCTAAATTGTCGGTTTAGAAGGAAACTGTCTTATTTAAAAGGTGCGAGTACAAACTATTCATACATAACTTATGTAACTTTTTGACAAATGTTTGTGACATTTAGCCAATATCCAAACCGCTTCAGAAGAATTCATTACTTGAAAAATTAACGATAAAACTGCTTTTGTCTTTAAGTATTAACATTGAATATTTAATGGTATTAACACACATATGTGGTATTAGGATTGGTGAAATAGGAAAGAAAAGGAATTGTATAGGTAAATATATAAATAGGTAAATTAAAGCTACATTTAATTGTTAGAGCTACTTTTATTTATTATTACATTATAAACAACTCACAATTATGAAGCCCTATTATTTGAAAATCGCTTAGAATCAATCTAAAAACAATATTGGCACCGATAATCAAAGGTCTACACATCGTCAAAATTTCGATAATAAGATTTTGTTATAAATAATTTACTACACGGCAAGTTAAAACCTATCGTACATTTACAATTCGCTAGATCTACTTATCTAAGAAGTGTATTATAGTAATAGAAAAAAAGTTTATAAAAACAAATAATTCCGTGGCAGCGTTGTTTGCTCAGGTAAATGCCCAATCGTGTCAAAGCAGGCGCGGCCGCAAGCGAGAGCGCGAGCCGGCGGCGCCCTCTGTCGCCTTACCAAGCACAGACCGGAGTGTTTTCGGAAATGCTCTTTTCCAAATAGATTTTTTTTCGTAAACACAACACAAGGTGCGGAGTGAAAACTAGTCTAACGGAATCGAACGCTTCACTCTACACAACCGTTGCAGCGGCCGCCTCGACTAGTCGGCCACTGTGGTCTGCGCTGGCAGGCTCCCCATTCCACAGTTTAATTTTATTTCCACCTTTCAGTGGCACAGCCCAAGGTTCAGAGTGCCGTCACTGGAGAAACATATATGAGCTAAAACAGAGAGATTGGAAATTAGGAGCGTGGGGGATGAGGTTAGGTTTTGTTTGGTAGTCATTCAACGCGTAGCACCTTTGGTTGCTCCCAGGTGAAGCCGTCCCGGCCAAAGTGCCCATAAGTACTTGTTCGCTGGTAGATCGGCTGGCGAAGCTTTAGTTCTCTGTAAAGAAAGGAAGTCATTTTAGAAACGTTTATAACTGTCTTTTTTTTTAATTAAGTCTCAGCAAGCTATATTTATGGTCGGTTTTGTGGTATATTTATGGTTGGTTTTGTGGTATATTTATAGTTGGTTTTGTGGTATATTTATGGTTGGTTTTGTGGTATATTTATAGTTGGTTTTGTGGTATGTTTATAATAAAGAAAAAAGAACTTATTGTATTCCTTGCTAATATTTTTATTGGTATAAACTGTGCAGTTTGTACCAATAAAAACATTAGTAAGGAATACAATAAATTCTTTTTTAAGTATTTATTATTTATGAATGTGTTATCTTTGTGGACTATTTGTTAAATAATATAATAATATTCATTAACTGAACATTCCATTTCGTTAATTTAATACATAGGAAAATTATAAATGTGTAATAAAAATACGATCTACATATATTTATATAATTTAAATTGTATAGTCTTTGCAAGAAAAAAGAAAGATAAGTTAACGTTTTTTTTTTATGTTATGAGGGAAAATAAGAATTTATCTTATTTCTTGCATAAACTATAAGAAACATGTAATAAGAGAAAATGACATTTTTTTCTTGCAAGTAGGTACATTCGGGACACAAATTTTGTGATATTGTACGATGATCATTGCCCTCTTTTAATATGTGACTAAAAGGGAACGCCTAAGGCCATCGAATTTATTTAGCACATTTTATATGGAACATTTAAGCAAATTATGAAGTTTTGCAAAAATGTGGACATTTTTCTGTGCTGAATTATAATATATTATATAGTAGTATTGATAATATAATGTAAAAACATTATATAATATAAAAATATTATAACATAAAAATATTGTAGAATATAAAAATATTATATAATATAAAAATATTATATAATATAAAAATATTATATAATATAAAAATTATATAATATTATTATATCAAATTTTCTTTGTAATATTAATCATGTGATATTATTATCCATTTGTTACTTTACTGATTTCTGAACATGTTCCTATATTGCATAAAATCTTCCGATAATTTTTAGGCGAATAAAAAAGCAAGCTAGAAGAAACTTACTTGACAATCTTCCCTGGTCGTAGATCAAAGTTATTCTTTACAATGTTAAGTAGTTCCTGCTGAGAGAGTTTCGAAGTGCCATAATCGAAGACAGTTATGGAGAGAGGTTCGGCGACCCCGATGGCATAAGCTACTTGCACCAAGCAGCGTCTGCAGAGTCCCGCCTTAACAAGGGATTTGGCCACCCAACGTGCCGCGTAAGCTGCTGATCTGTCCACTTTCGTGAAGTCTTTTCCCGAGAAAGCCCCACCTCCATGAGCACCCCATCCTCCGTAAGTATCCACTATGATTTTTCTACCTGTGAGACCAGCGTCACCCTGTCGGCAAAGAATGTAAAACTCGTTAATGACTTGAAAGATAAGTAATTAATTGATAATATAATACAAACTTGTTAATTAGAAACTTATCGGATTAAATCATTTTTGGATTTTTTAATGATTAAAATTATTATTTTCCCAAAGTTTAGTTTATTAGTATAAACTTTCTATTAATATAAACTTTCTATGAATATAAACTTTCTCAAAGGTTTTATAAGAAAAAAAAACATTAAACAAATGTAAGAAATATGAAATTAGAAATTTTATTATTTATATTTTTATTATTATAACAAGCTGTGTCGTCGCTATACTGCATACATACTTTCTGAGAGAATGTTTTTTTAAATTTCTTTTCGTTTGGTATTTTTTATATGTATTAGTTATTATACATTTTTTATCTTAAAAATAATCACAAATAGAAATAATGCTCGTTCAGTATTATTACAGTACTGTGGTATTATCACATATTATATGTGGTATTATCACATATTATATGTGGTATTATACAAATGCTTTGTTCTTTATTGAAAAAATAATCAAAGACATTTAGAGAGAAGTATTGCAAAAATACTGAAAAGTATAGTTTCATATGTGTAAATATGTCAAATGCAACGTCATTGGTCAAATCACAGACAACCACAGACGCGGAACGAGATAGGGGCAAATTCTGACACGACAACAGATGGCGCAGTAAGTTCGAAACATATATTAATTTAAATATTATATTACGTTAGCCAAAAGATGTCGCTGATCAGTCACATTAGGGTTGCAGCTTCGCTATGCAATGTGCGACGCCTATATGAAAACAGTTGTTCTAATTTATATATGTA